>JBBPDJ010000004.1:941523-956187 GCA_037974625.1 Cucumis cinereus
TAATAATTGTTTATTAATAACGGTCAACGGTTTACATTTACTATCTACGAGTTTTAGGACATAAAACCCAACAATTTGTGGCTTCCTTTTCAACGTTTTTTAGAACTTATTTCTTGAAGTCCTTTAGTAGTGTGTAAAACGAATCATTAATCAACTATTTGAATTCAAACAAACTCAAAAATTAACCTAGAGTTTCTAGGTTAAAAAATCTCGTAATTAAAATGCTATAACTTTTAGGATTTAGAAGTAAATTACTTATTTTTACCATTTTCATATTCTTATTTCAATTTACAAATTATAATTAAAAGCTCATATTCATAAACTATTTAACTTTCTTTTATTTTTCGACTACCATATACAAAATTCTCAATACATTCATTTTAAATTTTTAGATTTTGAATGAAGTTAAAAGTTTGAAAAAAAGAAAAAAAAAAGAACTTGATTAATCACCTATCACTATCAAAATAAATATAAGATAAGAAGGAAATTAATTATCTTTGATTAACCATAAGTTTTTTGGACTATGACCTCCTCAATTTTTTTTTCTTGCCTATGATAAATTTGGAAAATATATATTCCTACTAAAACAATGAATAATAATTATAAAAAAAAAGATCAAAATGAATATAAGATTGGAAGAAAATTAATTCAACGGACACGAGCATATATATTTAAAGTCTCGTTTGATAACTACTTTTTATTATTATTATTTTTCTTACGGACACTGATTCAATCTCCAACTTTCTTTATTTGTTATCTATATTTTACCAATTGTTTAAAATCTAAGCTAAAATTTGAAAATTAAAAAAATGTAGCTTTCAAAAAGTTGTTTTATTTTTTAAAATTACCTAAAAATTCAATCTTTGTATTTAATAAAGATACTGTAATTATAATTATAAAGAAAATTAACCATTTTATAAAATTAAAAAAAAAAAAAAAAAGAAAGAAAGAAAAATGAGAAAAGAAAGAAGTTGTTTTCAAAGAAGAATACCCAATTTAAAGGGACCTTTTTGTTATTGTTATTGTTATTGACTATTCTTCTTTTTCTTTTTTCTTTATTTTTCCATAATGGACATTTAAATTGGCTATACATCCAATTTTCCAGCCAATTTCCCTGACTTATTTTAATCAAATAAGAATTTGATACTCACATAAATACTCACCTTTTGGGTCTTGTTTTTATCTCTGGATAATGATTTAGATCACGTTTGGTAATCATTTTATTTTTATTTTTTAAAAGAAAAAATTAAATATATAACATACAAGACACTAACCTCAATCTAAATTTTTTCTTTTGTTATCTGCTTTTTTTAAACAAAAACTTTTAAAATTTTATTTTTATTTTTAGAATTTGACAAGGAATTCAACTATTGTACTTACAAATGATGCAAGTCATGACATGAGACGAGAGAAAATAAATTTAATTTTTAAAAACAAAATGGTTACGAAACGAGTCATGGTCTTTAGATTTTTGCTTTTAAAAATTAAGTCTATGCAGGCTACTTTCACTTTTAAATTTCTTTATTTGTTATCTATATCTTTTTTATCCATTTTTGTTTTTATGCTAAAATATGAAGATGTGCTCAACCTTTTGAAACTATAGACATGTGATATATTTTATCCATGGTAGGTGACATATCATCAAATTAACTTATTTCCAAATTACAAGAAATTATTAAAATAATGTATCACATGTCTCTATATTAAAATAACAATTCTATATAAATTATAGTTTGCATCTCAAAAAAAAATTATTATTATTCGTAAACAATAATAACTGCAAGCTATAGTAACAAATTTATAAGAATCTCACAAATTTTTCTACTCTCTATGTTCACACTATAGGTTAAATATTAATAGTGAGTCACATCCTATTTTTAAAAGTATGTTGACATGACACACAATAAATGAAGGAAATATGAATTTTTTTTTTACTCACGTTATACAGTGCATTGAGTTTTTCATGTACAAATGACTAGTTTTCAGCCACGTAAAATGATAAATAGACATAGTCATCGTCACGCTAGAGTTACGAATTACGATGAACATGACCATCTCTAATGAGATACTAAAAAGAAGTGATAGTGTGCTTTGATAGGACTAAAAGTTTAGATGTTTCATTGGTTTGTGAGGATCTTTGACTAGATCATTTACTACTATGCATGCAATTTTAAAACCAAAGCTAATTAACCATTTAAACTCAAAATAAATATTAATTATTTTTAAACTCTCTTTGGAAAATTTTCCAAATAATTTCTACTTAATTAAAAAGAAACTACACGTGTCAAATCCTGAGGGGTGAACACACATGAAGAATGATAAACCGCCGCTACACCGAATGAGGTGTTCAGTCATAGAAGTCGCAATGAGTGTACCAACAAAACCATTTAATACCGAAGCAGACGGCGATCTTATCACTTATCACAAACCAATCCGCCTTACCAATACCACACACGAAAATTTCCCCGGCACCGGAGCCGCCATGGACGCCGCCGCCGAAGCTCACCACCACCATATGAACGGGATGACCCCGCCGCCGGACTCCTCCACCGCATCGCCGGAAATGATGCACCACAAGATGATGATGCACATGACCTTCTTTTGGGGAACCAACGCCGAGATTCTGTTCCATCGGTGGCCTGGCGAGCGCTCCGGCATGTACGCCTTAGCCTTAATCTTGATCTTCGTGCTTGCTTTTCTCGTGGAATGGCTTACGCATTGCCGGTTGATTAAGGAAGATTCGAGCGCGGCGGCGGCAGGATTGATTCGGACTCTGATGCATACGGTTCGGGTTGGATTAGCGTATTTAGTGATGCTTGCGGTGATGTCGTTCAATGTTGGAGTGTTTTTGACAGCAATCGGTGGACATTGCTTGGGATTTTTCTTGTTTGGGAGTAGATTTTTCAAGAGATCGGAAGCGGTTTCTGGTAAATCCTCTGATCTTCCTCCTCTTAGTTGTTGATGAAGGAATATGGAAATCTGGAATTGAAATTGAATGTTATAATAATGTATAGAATGTTTGTGATGAATTTTTGTTGGATTGGATCAGAAACAAAATTTGTTGTTGGAATTCTTCTTTGCAGCTTATGTCAAGTTGTAAACGGAAGAGGGGAAATGGTTAATTGGAAATGCTTTGGATTCAGATTCAGGGATAATTCATCTTGTAATTTTTCTATCTCACTGTTCATCGTTTTCATTTAGGATTCTTAATTTTGTAATTGTTAGCAAGAACTAAGAACATATTCTTAAGATTCTTAGGGGTGTTTTTAGTGTTTAGCATTCATAGTCGTTTAAAGTTTTTTTTTTTTTTTTTTTCACTTCTTTATATATCTATCGGTCTTCGGCTCAGGTCACGGGCACCTACACAAACTCTAATCCTACCAGATCAGTGATCGAACACTATGCTCCATTTTTTTCAAAATTAAGTAAACGATGAGACATTTTTAAATATATAAAAAATTGAAACTTTTTTTTTATATATTTTGTAAATAATTTCAATTTTTATAATTTCTCAATAAGAATAACAATAGTAGTTGTTTTAAAATAATTTTTTTTTTTTTGTTATTATATGTATTATACAGATATATATTGGTGTCAAAATTTTCAATGATAATGTTAAATTTTCCTTTTTTTTTTTTACCTTATTCGTCGTAAGGTTTGAATTTTGAATTTTATTCAAATTTGAATATCGATGTAACTACTTTTCTATTTTCTTGATTTAGATGACTTGAATTTTGATCATTTGATTTTACATATGAGCTTAATTTAAGATAGGCTTCGTGAAATTTGATTCGGTATGAAGTTTGATCTTTTGATTTTAATTTTTTAAATTTGTGGAATATAATTGGAATCAAATTTCTTAAATTGGTATAGGTACAAAATTGGTAACTTTTGTTTGTTATGTTTTTTGTTTTTCCAAACATAGAAAGAAAAATTAGAATCAAATTAGATTCAAAGTAGTAGAATGTATAGCAAAATTAGTTAGAGTCTATCGATGATAGAAGTCTATTACTGGTAGATCATATCGTAAGTATTGGTCTGTTATAACCAAAAAGAAAATGAAGATTCTGGATAAATGAATGAACTTGATTAGTGAGCATATTGAAGTTGGTATAGTGAAATTATTTTATTATTATCCTTAAAATTGTTGTTCGTTATAATAACTCAAAGGAAAATGGAGATTCTTGATAAATGAGTGAACTTGATTAGTGAGCGTATTGAAGTTGGTATGGTGGAATACAATCATAATTTAGGGGAATTGTTATGGATAGAAAAAACAAATAAAACTATTTATAAAATATAGCAAAAAAAAAACTTCAGAGAGTTTGATGTATTTTGCTATATTTTGTAAATAGTTTCAATATTTTGTTATCTTTTAAAACGTCCCATTATTTAACACGAAATTTGGATTATATCAATTATAATTATAAACTAATAATTGTATCATTTTAAGATTTCATTTGACTAAGATATGTGAGATTTATAATTGTTTCAATTAAACTCTTAAATTATCTTAAACAAATTAATTTAGATAATAATTTACTTATAACACATCTTTTGGAGTAGTTTTAGAAAGAGTAAGAATGATGTTCATATAATCATTTTAACGTTTGGATTCTTACACCTCCAAAAGTGATGTACACATTCTAGAGAGTTCTCGAACAAAAACACATTTAAACACGTTTCATGGTCAATCATTCTGGTTTTCCAAATTAGAGTCAATAGTTTTTTTCAAAGGAAATATCTATTTTTTTTTAGTACAAATTGAAGATAAGGGATTTGAATACGATGTTAGTTGAGCTAAGCCTCTTGTTGATTTAGAATCAATAGACCAAATAGAGGTTTAGTGACGTAATTTATTCCAAAAACTACCCTAAATTTTCTACATTATTGTTGTAGAAATTATAACAATTGTATTAAGAGTGAAAAGTAATTTATAGACTTGGGTCATTGAAAATATGAAATCAAGACTAAATTAGGTCAAACTTCAAACCAAACTAGGTCGAGGCATGCACTAGAGGCATACCCCACATATTGCTCGATTAGGTTAGTAAGGATCATAGATTAGACGATAAGAGCCGAAAATAACGACGAGTGATAAGAAGGTGAAATGGAAGTATAAAAATGATAAATAATAATCTTACAAAAGATAGAACCAAGTCTCTTACAAACAACTAATTAGCTACAACATATATGTTTATTTATAAAAAGGTCAATAATAATAAATAGAGATTATGTGTTCTTAAATAAAGAATCAAACATAAATGAAAGAAAGAGGCATGAAGCATGCTATCTTATCTTCATCTTCTCATAGGTCAACCATGATATCCACCTTTAAATTAAAACCTATAGTTTATGTCATGAACATTTTAAAATTAGGGGTATATTGGATCAACTTTGACATTTTAAACTTATTAAAAGTTAGTTTTTTGTCTCTTTTCTTTTTTTTTTTTTCCTTTTTTTCTTTGCCGTGAAAATTTACAGTTAGTTTACTATTTATTCGATTCTAAGCACAATTTAGCTAAATTTACACATGTATTCTAATGTTGAACAATTAAGTTGTGAAAATAATTTTTTATACATTTTTATAATCACGAAGTTTGTGTTTCGAATTTTAAAAAAAAATTAATTTACCAAGTAATTAATTCATTCGAAAAACAAAAAAAAACCGTTTTTTTATATGTATATATTTTTCTAATTTTGTACTACACATAATAAAAGAATAAAAGAAGTACAAATACAAGAAGCATTAGTACAACAATATTATCTAAATTAAAATTCAAAACTTCCATTTTTAGCTATAAAATAAGTGAATTTGATTAATGATCATTTCTCTCAAAGTCAACAAACAAAAAAAAAAAAGATTGCAAAATGAAACAAAGAACAACAAGAATCTTAATTCTTTGTTTGGTAATTTTTCTGTCTGTCTCTTCCAAATCCAAGGCTACCAATGTTTTTTTTCCTACCCACGATGGCATGCACATGGACTCCCCGCCGCCGCCTATGGGTCCGACCAGCGGCGGCTCCGGCGACGACATGCACTCTCACGACATGATGTCATCGTCAATGCACATGACTTTCTTCTGGGGAAAAAACACACAAGTTTTGTTTTCGGGCTGGCCTGGCGACCGGTCCGGCATGTATGCAGTGGCGCTGGTGTTCGTCTTTTTGCTGGCGGTGGCGGTCGAGTGGCTGTCGTGTTGGCGGGTGATGACGGAGGCGGGGCCGAGAAATGTGGCGGCCGGGATCGTGCAGACGGCGGTGCATGGGATAAGAATGGGGATTGCGTATTTGGTGATGCTTGCTTTGATGTCGTTCAACGGTGGCGTTTTTATCGTCGCCGTCGCGGGACATACCGTTGGGTTTTTGGTTTTTGGGAGCAGAGTTGTGAAGAAGGAGAAATCATCGCCGTACGATCAGGGAACTGCCGATCTTCCATCTAGGGTTTGCTGACTAAATATATTTGATCATAGGTTATATGTGATTGCAAAAGATTCATGTGGATTTTTAATTTTTTTTTTTTTTTTTTTTTTGGTTATTTGGAGTGAAATTATTGACAACGTATAGTAAAATTTTAGTTTTTAATCATCGTTCTAATAAAATAGAATTTTGTGTAATAACTTTTTGATATTCAGCAACTCCGGTCAAAAAATAATCTAGAAGTTCAAACATTTATCTATCAATCCATGAGGTAGATCAGTTGCGACTCTTCCATACGAAAAAAATTATGCATCTGGTATCTTTTCTAAAATATTCCTGAATACATATATAAAAAACATTTTATGAAATGGGATGCATACATGATATACATGTTATAATGATTTTAGATTTTAGATCCATCAAATATCAAAAAGCTATAATTTGATCTATATCATTGGGACCTTTTGGCTTATCTATAAGATTAGGATTAGCCCTAACTCTCCCCTTAGTATTTGTGGTAATAAGGACTTCAAAAGAATTGAATTTGGGAATATTATTCTTCTTTTTCTTATAGCATTTTGATTCTGAGATTCATCTCACACACATCCTCTTGCTTCCTGCATATGTTCCCATTAAGTGGATTATGGATCTATTTTCTTTACAAGATCGTATCGGACTTTGATTCACCCAATATGAGTTAGGGTTATAGGTGAGGAGAATTTCATATTGGAAAAATCTAGAAGACTTACGCTCTTTATAAAATAGATGAGTTACTTTTCTCGTTGTCAATTGGTTTTGAGATGAAACTTCGTACAATCAAATATGGTATCAGAGTCTATAAAGTCCAAAGGAGTATTGTTAGTTCAATAAAATGAAATTGAGATCCAATCAATATTAGTGAACACAAAAGAGGCACCATTTTGAGTGACATGTAGGATGTCCCAACTAGTCATTTTTTTTCCGTTTTTTTTTTTTTTTGATTGATAGATATTGATGAATATTTCGTCCAATGGGGTGTGAAATTTTCATTTATCTTCTTATTCGATTTTAAAATGGGGTGTGAAATTCTAGGGTGCGTTTGAAATACATTTTCAAGTGTTTATAATTTAAAAAGTACGTTATTTTGGAGAAAAATTAGAGTGTTTGATAACCACTCAAAATAGCTTTTGAAGTATATTTTAAACTATTTTTATCAAAAGAGATTAAAATGAAAAAGGGTTTTTCTTAAGTCAATCTAAATAGGTTAACATATTTATAATTAACCTTACGGTTTCTTTAATGGTGAATTTGTAGATTTAAGGGAAGAATAACGGTGATTTGATAGAGAGAAATATTTACAACGGTTTGTGACACACACTCCAATGATTAAATATGAAAAATAATTTTATTTTAAAAATTCAGTAATTTGGTGTTTTTCAAAAACAGATGCCTTCAACTTATGAAAATTGAAAATTAAATATTAACTAAAAATTGTGTCTCATACTGATTTTAAAAATAGCTAGTGTAATGAGTGGTTTTCCAAAAGTGATTTTTAACAATAATCCATTCTATCAAAAAAGACAAAACTAAAAAAACAGTTAAGATTATTTGAAATACATATCTTCATATTCTCTGTAATTTAATTCGTTCTAGCCTTGGGCTTGCTTTGCTTCATGGTGTCTAATGCATTTGGTCAACCCATGTATAGGCCCATTGCCCATTCTTGTGTATTCAATTGTTATGTTAACCCTAGAGTTTTCGATCCCGAAAAGTACATAGTACTATTCTGGTATTAACTTCTTCTACTCATTATTTGACACGTCAAATAATGATTTATTAATTTATTTTATGGACTCTTAGAACTATTCTCTTTTAGTAGATATTTTTTTCCATCCAACATATTGGTGAGAACCGTGGAGAGAGGATTACCAAAAGGGAGAATGGAGGTTGCATTTGCAAATGATGTAACATGAATATTTATTGAAAATAAATCTAGTACTTTCATAGTACCAACTCTTTCTGATCATTATTTGACATGACATTAAATGATTTATCAATAATCATTTGTTTATTTTGTAGACTTACATAATTCTTAATATTACTATCGTGACAAGTAATGAATGAAGGAAGTATAAAAAAATGTTACACTCTTGCAAGAGAACCTTCGAAGTACGCTTCATCTAACTATGCCTTACAAGATGATGATGATAAGCCCTAACTCTCAATTTTGCGAAGGCATCGCTAATGCTTTGATACTATAATATAAGAGTAGTGTAAGCCAAATGAAAATTAGGTGATTTGTTATTTCACTCGATTCACTTAAGAAAAAAATGTTTTTTTTTTCAAAAACATTTTTTAGTATAACTTATTTAAAAGAAAAATACAATTCAAAAGTTATTTTTAGTGTTTTTTAAATTAAACACTTGAAAATGTATTCCAAACATACTCATAAATACAATGTATTGAATTATAACAAACTAACTCAATTACGCTATATATACTAACAAACTAACTAGAGTAAAACATAACATGGTTAATATAACCAATAAACTCCGCTCCAATTAAAGGGGAGAGGAAAAACGGAATCTAGTCAACTAAAATATATATACATAATTATGAGTCTAGAAGAAGTAAGTAAACTCTTATTCCTAAAACACTTGCTATAAGAACAAACCTCTTACTTGGCATTAGAGTCGTCGATGTCTATCTTATATATGTCCTTAACTTTATGCTATTTATGTCACCTCTTATATGCTTTATTGTCTATTTTGTAGAAATTGAGTGATTCGAGATCGTTCTAAATGCTTTGAAAGATTCAAAATAAAATTGGAACTAATCGAACTTAAATCAAGCAATCGATATTCAATAGATTCGAAGAGGATATATAATTATATATACATACATACATGCATGCATACTTTACATGTTTGGAGAATCAAAATTTAATGGAATGTCAACTTTGAGCTTATCAAAAAGAGCATATAAATGTGAGGTTGGTGTATTGTTTACGTGTATATACAATCACTTTTAATCTTTTGGCCAACAAATATATATATATATATATATATCCAAAGTGTATATGATATTATTTTGAACTATTATGTTTTCTCTCCCACATCATGAGATTATCTTTTCTTAGATTTGTTCAAGTGGTGAAAGAGACCATTCTTCTTCTTCTTCATGTACAAAGACAATGACATTTTCTTTGTCACATTGTTTTCAACTTTAACCCTTTTCGTTAGTACAATATTACAATTACGTCCTTTATATGCTTTGACTTCGTCATGTCAAATATATATGTCATCAATTTGAAAATTTGGAACTCGATTGATGAATTTCTAATAACAAACTCTAAAACTTCCATATCAATTTGAAACAATCCAAGGATAAAGATTAGATTTGGATTACCCTTTGGTCGAAAACTAAGATCAGATAAATGAGAACTAGGTCCTTACTTCAAATTCGAACACTTAAGGAAGGTGATTAACCTTACCTGAATGTTCTTGGCATGCAACCCTGAATCAAGAATTGCAAAATATTGGTGATGAGCCTCTATCATCTACTAGAGAATTTTCATTGATTAAAACCCTAAATATCAAAAACAAAAAAACTGTGTATTGTATCCCTTGCTCAATGAAACTAAAAACCCAAATAAACATATATGTGTCCAATAATGAAATAACCCAAAAATAAGATATGTTTTTACAAATAAAATAAATTACAAAGTTTAATTGGTTTCATCTCGTAGCATCAACTGAAACCAATTATACAGCTTATGACCAATTGATGTTGCTTGAATCTCCTTAATTGAGTTAACTTCCTATTGAATGTGAGAATTCACTGTTAACGGTAGCTTCTTGGCTCTTGAGCATGTGATTGGTCCTGGATGTAAGAATGTTTACGTCTTCATGCGTTCTGATATACCATATTAAATAAATGTGAAAATCAATTGGTAATGAGAATAGTGTAATATATGACTCCTATGCCGATTGTGAATGTCTCCCTAATTTTTCACAATTGAAATCAATTATAAAAGAATCTACTAGTGTTTATCATTGACTATAATAGACATCAATAGAAGCCTATTAGTGTTCATCAATATTTATCACCATTAATAGAATTTGAAATTTTGTTATATTTATAAATATTTTCAGCAGTTCTGTGATTTGAAATAGTTTACTTCGTTATAATATATTTATTATTAATAGCTTGAATTAATTTAGATATACTTGGGTTCACTAATCAATGCATATAAAATTAATATCATAAACATATAGAATTATCATTTATTATTATAAAACTTAGAATTTTCAAGTAACAACACCATTGACAACAATAATTTGTCATTCCAAAAATCTTATTCTTTTTGACATCTTATTTAAAAGAATCTATTATTTCAACAAACAAAAACAAAAAAAAAAAAAACCCTAAGGGGTCTTCTTTTTTTTTTTTTTCCTAATAAAAATATTCTTTTAAAAGTATTATTCTAGCAATATCCTTTTAGATATTTATATATTAATTTAATATAATTAGATGTATATAACATTTTTGTGTCTTTAAATAACTTAATTATTTATTGTTATGGATTTTTCTTGTATTGTTTTGAAATTTTTATTTAAAAATTACATTCAAATTTAGTTTCAATTTGGATTCAAAATACCTCACCTTATTTTAAAAAAGGAAGACAATTATATAGACATTTAATATTTGTTTTAGATTGGTATACTTAGACACGACGAATTTAGTATAGGTTCAGTTAGTCCAATTAATATTTGTTTTAATTTATTATTATTATTAAAAAAAATTATTGTAAATGACAAAACTGTAGAAATTTGAGATATTTGAACAACATATCTCACAATAGCAGCGTATGTGTATATGTTAGTTGAACTATGTTTAATTTTGATTTTCTATTTACTCAATTATGCTCGAATTGAAAAATATTTATTATATATAATTTTTTTAGTACAACAACGAAAATTTCAAACTTCAACCTTAAGAAAAATAGTATATATATTTAATTGAATTAATTTATATTGATTTTCGAAAATTACATTTTTGGTTCTTAAGATTTGATTTAGATTGTATAGATTGTAGTTAATTGTTGGACTTAATTTCTTTTAGCTAGATGTAATACAACCGTACCGTGGGAGATTGGACCTTCAATTTCTACAGATTGAGTTAAATATAGAATTTTTTTTCAAATCAATAATGTAAAATGTATTAGTGGTTTTTAATTAGCAAATGAAAATTTAGATTAACAAATATAATTAAATTATTTAAACAATTATTGTAGAATATACAATACAACCTTGTTTGACTAATTATTAATAAAAGGATTTTCATTTCCTTTCTTCCCAATAACAAATATTAATTTCCCAAACTTTATTTACGCTTTTGCCCCTAATCGACAGTCAAAGAAAACGACAACGTTTCTCTAACCCCTAATTTTTCCTTTCGTCTTCTTCTCTGTCTACTTGGGCTTTTATTCCATTCCATTAACGTCATCTCCATCTTCACTTACGAAAACCGCCAAAAAGCTTTCAGATTTGTGATCCAGAGAACAAATGGCCCCTCGCCAGTTGTTGAAGCCATTAATATGTCCATTCTTGAGGAAGCCCCACGTCAATTTGGCTTGTCGCTGTCGTCGCCGTTGCCGCTGCCGCTGCAGTTCCCGAATGACTTTTCTTAGCGGTATGTGATGTTGTTCTTGCATTAGCTGCAGCTTCTGTTTGAAAAGATAAATACGAATTTGTTATGTTGAAAAGAGAATCACCCAGATTGATTTGGGGGTGAAATAGTGATTAAATTTGGAATGACCGCCAACTGTTTGTGAGAATGCCACTGAGAAAATTTTGTGATGGGAATTGAAAATTTACCTCTAAGAGCTGTGAAGCCAGTGATTTTTTGTCTTGTCTCGTCGTCCATTCTGTCGTAGTGATCTTGTAAGGCTTGTAAGACTCTCACGGGTATTAGTACAGTGGAGCAGCCTGAGATAGGGAGAGGGGGGAAAAGGGCAAATTTGCTTTAGTGTTTATGCCTTGTAGAGGAAGACAACATATCTATCTACCCATTAAAGAATTTAACTGTAGTGGGGAATGCAAGTGGTTTAATGATTCAATTGGGTGTCGTTTTCAGCCACCTCCTTTTGACCCCAGAACGGCTAGGTTCAAAGAGATGGATGAAGATTCCATCAAAGTAGCGGACAAATTTGGTTGGGCCAACCGTGTATGGTTGAAGATCTGATAGATTCAGAGTGCATATGGGAGGACACGGAATCTCTATGAATCCAAAGAAAGAGAAGGGGAAGGGGAAAAAAAGGAGGAAAAGTCCAAAAATGCATCACGAGTAATGGTTTGAATGGCAATTCATTGATGGAAAAATCCCAACCAACGGGGTTAGCTAGTAAACCCGATAAGAAAAGGATGTAAAAAAAATTTGCTATCTATTGAATGAAAGGAGAAATTACCCTTTTTCTTCGGCGGCTGTGGTGGCTGTGGACATGGAGCTGGACGGTTGTAGTTCACATGGCGAGGTAAGAACACGCCAGTCCCTGATGACCCTCCTGATTTTGCCCCTGAATTTGCTTGTAACGAGCTTCCTTGCGCTTGCTTGACTTGTATGGCGCCTGAGCCTTTTTGCTTCATGTACTGCTGTTGCTGTTGGTTCTGCCTTCGTTTCTGATTCTACAAGGAGGGTTGATTTTTTAATCAGCAAAAGGGATATGGGAAGAAAAAGAAAATTAAGAAACAGGGGAGATTTGGGGGGATTTGATTCTCATCTCACTTTGGGAGTTCTTGATTGGTCCTTGGAAGAGGAAGATCCTGTTTCTCCTATTTGGGTGCTTGTTTGGATTGATTTACCATTTATGCTCACTTTCTTCATCTTCTCCAATTTACTGAAAACGTTGTGTGAAATGTCTAGCCCTCCACGTTCTTCAACCACCGGCGTCGATGGCGGCGATGGCTCCTTCGACGGCCCTTCTGGACTTCCATGGCTACTCCCAGTGCTAGAGCCTAAAGGTGACCACAGCGTTGAAATTGGCGAACCAGACAAACTCCATGACTACCATAACCAAAATACACTCACAAAATCAAGAAAAACAGAGAAGGAACAAAGAATTTGACAAACACCCAGAAATCTCTCACTCCTTAATAAATTCAATACCTTGTTCTGAATCTCAGATTGAAAAGTTGTAATAGATGAGTTATCATCATCTTGAAGCATGTACTGAGCCATCCGTCGACTCAACTCTGCCGTGTAATCGTCGCCGTCGGTCTCACCATCATCTCTATCACTTTCGATTTCATAGGAACCAATCTCAGATTCAACCGGTGAATTAAAGCTGAGAAATGAATCAGACCGTCCAAAATAGCTTGACCAACTGTCTCCTTCAAAGGGGTTCTGCTGCTTATCTCCATGCTCAATCTGAAACTTAGAGTTAAACTTCAACTCTCTGCCTTCTTGGTCTGCCGCCATAGCCGCACCTTGGTGCTGACAGAGTGAGGGAGAGAGAGGGAGAGAGAGAGAGAAAACAACACAAAGAAAGAGAGAAATTTGGAAATTGATGCGCCGTAGGTTTGGACTTTATAGAGAGTAAAGGAGAGAGGGACCTATAAAACAGAGAGTTTAGAGTAGTCCATGAACTACGGACTTCAATGAATATTTTAAAGTCTACAGTTGCAAAACAGCCATTTGGAGGGGGGTGGTCAGCCCGCTTGTCGCCGGCCGCCGAGCGCCGCCGTGAGGTTCATTGAGGTTGGAGTGTTATGGTGCTTTATAGAAGCAAAACCAATAGTATCTATCAAGAGTTGGGGCTTTTGGATCCCTCTTGGCCTCTACTTTCACTTTCTTTGGATTTCTTTCTTATCTGTTCTTTTTTTCTTTTTTTAGTTCTCTAAAATAGTATTTAAACTCGTATTGGAATTCAAGAAAGTTAAAGAAATGATTTTAAATTTTGTGACTTGAAATTCGAGAAATGATTTTAAATTAATTATTTTGATTAAAATTTCATGTTTTGATAATAATTGAAATGAATGCAAATTTTGTTATATTTTGCAAATATTTTGTTTCATTTAATTATATTTGAAAATGTGACTTTAACAAATATCATTATCATTTCGAATGTTACAATATTACTCTTAACCATTCAAAACTCATGATGACTCGAGGGGAAAGAGTTGAACTTTTTATCTCAAAGTGAGTAATACAATTTTTGTGTCACCGTAATTTTGATAATATGTGAAACCTATATATATATAAGAT
>JBBPDJ010000004.1:956797-991829 GCA_037974625.1 Cucumis cinereus
TATATATATAAATAAAAAGAGGTAAAGTTACAAAAAAAAATTATTTATTTTAATTTTTTGGTAAATAACCTTAAAAATAAGATAAATTATAAAACTTTATATCTCTTGTGAAATTGACCTTTAGTATGTTGTTTTACCAAAAATTTATTGCATTGTTGCTTTTCAAAAATAGAAAAAATATCAGAAATTAGATAATTGTTACTATACTCATTAAATTGATATTGACATCGTTGATTCATGATTTAATTCACCACATAAACACTTTTCTCCTTGTTTCGATTTGCTAAAATACTTTTTTTTTTATTTTTTAAAATTTCAAAAAATATATATATTTTTTTTTTATTCCTAAAAATTGAGGAATGTTTGAATGAAAATTAGAATTCGTTGTAGAAGATGAGGATAGCGAAGCATCCACAACCTTCTCTCACCTTCCTCATTGCCATTTATGTTTTGAAGTTGGGAGGTGGGGGCAAAATGGGGAATCAAGTTAATTCTTCGAAAATCAAGTTCTCGTTTGATAATTATTTAATTTTTTATCAATTAAATATTATAAATTTAGTCTCTAAATTTAAATTTTGCACATTTTCTATGAACTTTTCTATTCACCAATTTTGTCCCGAAATTTATATTTCTTAAAAAAATCACAAATCTACTAAACATAAAATTAGAAGTTTAGAATTTTATTAGACATAACATTTAAATTTTTATTACATAAATAAATTATTATTTTACAATTATTTTAACTTTTTCATAGATCTATTAAACACAGGATTGAAAATTAATATTATTAGTATTAGTTTCCTTGTTTTGTTGTTTATTGCTTAAGGTGCTTTTAAAATCCAAATGAAATTTTGAAGGATATAAAATTAATAAAAATATAGAGTGTGTTTAGTTTAAGTTTTTTTAAAATTTTTAATTTAAAAATAAGAAATAAAAAAAATCATATAGAAACCATTCAAAATAGCTTTTGAAAAATTTTTAAAATTTATTTTAAACAGTTACATCAAAAGAGTTTAAATTAAAATAATTTTTAAAAAAACACTTTATTCTCTAATCAATTAAACATATCCATAGTTTTTTTTTTTTCAAATCTTTACTTGAAAAATCACGACGAACAAATTGTGAGAAAATCAAACAACCTTTAAATGAAAGTCAAACGATTATCCAACCCGACGTAAAAGTTTCTCTATCCTCCTTAAATCTAATCTCACCTTGAAAATCGACCTTTAAAAGGTTGACGAAACCTTTAGGTATAAATATTAATGATTGAATGTGATTTAAATTGAAAATAAAAGAAATGAAAGGTCTTGATGTTGTCATTAACAATGTCCCTTTTGAAGTACCAACCAAACACATTACCAAACATGGTGGGAGTTGAACAGAAGGTTTGACAAAATAGTACATTTTTACATAATTAAGGAATTCGTTTATTTATTTATTTATTTTATCCCCAATAGAAAATAAAATAAAATAAAGGAAGAAATTAAAAATAATATTTATGTAATAAAATATAATTTGCAAGTCAACATTTGTAGTTGTAATTCTAACTACTTCCATTAACGACCAATAATTTACCAAATTCAATTATTGTTTAAAGATTTGTTATTCTTTTTTTAAAAAAAGAAAAAAGAAAAAAAAACTAAAACTTTTAAGTGGGTTTGATAGATATTTGATTTTAATTAATAACTATGTTTGTTTGTTATCATAAGTTTAGTCAAAATAGGGTGAATTCATGGTTTTTGTATTAAAAAAAAAGGTAATGTGTAGAATAAATTAATTTTGTAAGGTCCTAGGTTAAGTTTAAGTTTAGAGGGAGACATGAGTGAACTGAGATCACACCGAATAAGAAGTATTTTAAGGATACATGAAAGTATGTTTAAGAGAATTGAAAATTATTCTACCATATATCAATAAGGTACACCTTTCTTTTTCGTGACTCAATCAAAAGAACTTCAAAGTTAATCGTGTTTAGCTTGGAGAAATCATGTTGGTTGACTTGACCTCCTCGAAAATTTTCGAATAAGCATGTGAGTGAGGAAAAAGCATAATGAAAGAATTTGTGTTGGTTTGTGGAGACAACTTTCACTGTTAGAAGCATTAAAGACAAGTAAGGATGACGTAGCCCAAGTAGCATAGAAATGTTGGGACATCATGTGTGAAATCCGAATTTTGAACCCTAGTTTAAATTCTGAGTCTGAAACGTTAAACTAATGTTTCGTGCAGAAGTTGAAAAAGGAAATTAAAATGCGAAGGGAACGTGACTGCAATTAAAGGCAGGAAGTAGTTTGTAGTAGAGATTAGACCATCGTAGAAAGATTTTGTCACAAAGTTGTAATGCACATGTTAAGGATGAAAACAAAATTTCAACATAAAGTATGACAACATGATAAATATGGCATCATCAAATTAAACCTAATCCATAAATTTATAGAAGTTACTTTTACTTGACACATTTTCATGATTCTTTCTTGCCAAATCTTCTATGTGACATTGTCCATCGAGATTTTCTCACATGAGATCTATGAAAATGTAGTCTTAGAAAGTTGTTTTTTTTTCACCCACCACTCAGAGTTCTTAACTATGTTGTTTAACCTCCTTCGAACATTTCATTCATTCAAAAGAAGAAACGGGTAAAAACTTATTTCTCCTTGAAAAAGGTCGGAGTGTTTGGAATAAACAGTGAAATAGTAAGGAGTAATGAATTATGAAGTCTAAGGAGTTGTGGATTTCAAGAAGCTACAGTGTAAGAAGTTGATAAGATATAAAACTGATGTGTTTTAGTAGTGGGACTCACGAAATTCTTGGGCCAAACAAAGTGTGCAGTTCAAAACTACTACTTTCCAACTTAAAGTTGGTGGAGTGACTATAATAGATCGCTTCTTGCTTGAGGCTCTTATTAGATATTATATTAAATTTTTCTTTATCCACCAGTTTAAGCTTGTCAATTTGTGACTTAAGATGGTAGTAGAGCATGTGTTATTTTCTCTCCATTTATTACTGATTTCTACTTGTTGGGTTTTTCTTGATATTTTAAGTCCACAAGTGAGAAGAAGTGTTAGATATTATATTAAATTTACTTTTACCTACTAGCTTAAGCTTTTGGGTCAATTGGTGATTTAAGAGCTCTAAATATAACGGCATGTTTGGAAGTAATTCTAACATGGTTAAAACCACTTTGTCATCTTCAAAACCGCTTTTTTAATCAATTTGTCATTTTAAAACCACTTCCAAACATATTTTTAATATTAAATTAGTTTTAAGTGATTCCAAGGATGTGTTTGAATTGACCTTCAAAGTGTTTATAAGTAAAAAAAATCTATAAACACTTAAAAAAGTCAATCCAAATAATACGCTAAAAATGACCTAAGTAATTTTGATCATTTTAAAACCCCTTCAGAACATGCACTAATTGTAGTATTTACAACTCTATAACTTACACACTTAACTATAATACTATTTGGAATCTTGTTTTGTTTCCGTAATTACTACTTCCTACATATACTACTCTTCCACTTTGTTACAGTGTTTAACTATTTGATACCCATACTCAGATAGTTGACACTCAAAACACATATTATTATAACACAAATTAAAATCGTTTACACCTCAAATACAAATTATTACAATACCTACAGACTATAATAAACATTGACTATAATAACCAACTCAACGTCCAAATCCCTTTAAATATTTGCGTCTTTCTGTTCTTGTACTCACTTTCTATTTTCTAAGCTCTTTTGTGTATTCATTCCATAAGTCTTGTTGTTTATATTTTGAGTTTTATTTTCTTTATAATTACAAGTTAATCTCCCTTATAGGATTCAATCATAGGATGCCCTAATAAGGAAAGTATGTCCCCACCTTATATTTTTATGCATTTAACTCAACCCTTTGACCATTATGCTTTTATTGATTCTTAAGTTTAATTTCTACCTCAATTGGACCACTCAACCTACCTTACCTAGTTGAGATTCAATTTCAAAAAGGTTGGATTCAACACAACTTTTCATAAACGCAATCTAGAAAAAGTTACAACTTAGTTTTTTTTACCCGAACAAGTCTTAAACTTGACTCACGATTTCAATTGTCGAATATTAGAATAGGTTGTGAAAGCATTTCAGTCGTATTCTACTTGATTCGTATAGAACTTTAAAAGTGAGATATAGTAGGAGCATGATAGGCATAGTTTGGAACTATTTGATTTCCCTTTTTCTTTTAAATGTTTAATTTTACACCCCATAAAAATATCTAGTATAGGTCCAATCGATTCGAACTCCACTCAATTTTATGCTCTTTATATAATATTAATATATATAAGAACTAAAATAATATTAATATCAGTAACTAGTCCAATGGTAAAACTGTCATTCAACCTTTTCTAGACCTAATTTCGAGCTTCACTTCTTACTGAATTATAAAGTTTTGTCAACAAAATTTCTTAATCATCTTTTGCTATTTGTTTTCAATATTACAAACGTTGAAGAAGTCTTTGTTGAAAAATTGGAATTCCGTAAACTTTGTTCCCTCGAAATTCAATAGTTGGAATAGTTCGACTTAATACTTCTTATTAGGAATGCGTCTACGTACTACAAGACTCCTATCTCGACACCCATCACGAAGTCATGTGATATAAGAAGAAAAAACACCTATGTGTATGATATGGCAATAATTTTGACCTCTACGACAACAATTGTTTGATAAAAATTGAACTCATAGAACATTTTGTACCCTTTTTTGTTGAAGTTTTTCATTTTTTATGAACACTTTTTGTAAGAATCCTATAGGATTCATCGTATTGCTAAAGTTTTCCAAGGAATAAGATTCATTTTGTTTTTAAGAATGATTCTTAAATTCAAATGGGTAATACTAATTGATTCTATATATATATATATATTATCTTTTTCTATTGTTAAATCATCAATTGTGAGGACCATCGATATTTGATACTTACACTAAAAAAATCAATTCCAATTTATCCTTAAATTCTTTAAAATAATTTTTTTCTCTTTCTTTAAAATTTACATTTTAATCTTGAATATTCGTAGTGAATACTTATTTCCATCGCTCGTGTCGATGTCTACTAATTAATTTAAGAGAATTACAATTAATTAGTTTTAACTGATTTTCTATCAGTATTAAAATTAATTTTAAAGTTTCATTCAACAATTATTTTAAATTAATTAATTGTAATTTAATGTTCAAGACCACAAAATATTTGAATAAAAATGACAATATTGAAAACTAGAAACTAAAATAAAATGAAACTCAAAACTCAATAGTAAAAATAATTTAATTTCGTAGAATTAAAATCACACACAAAAGCTATTTGTGGGTCCATCTCATGTGAAGTCATTTACATGAACACCACCTATTTTAATTTCTTTTCTTTTTTCTTTTTTTGGCTAAATTATAGAACATATTGTTGAATATCAAATGAACTTCCAAATATTTTAATAATACTTTTAAACTTATAACAACATCAAAAAATACACTTACGGTTAGTATTTGGATATTAGAAATATTAAAATATTTAATATATTATTAAGTCAAATGTATTGTTTATTTTATGTGGATCCATGTTTGTGAAACATGAACTCAAGCGTTTTGATCAAGAATGTTTGACATTTTGATCTATTGAACTGCCAGGAAGCCTAACGATTGAAGAGGGGATTTGATGAACTTTTTCTTGGTACATCATAGATTCTGAGTGAGACGTCGGATTGTTTAAACTACTATCACTTGACACCGAGTTTGGAGAAGGTTATAGTGGCGGAGTTTGAAGTTTTATATTGGGGGACACTATGTAATAGTATTAATAAACTAGGAAAAATTATTTTTTAGTTCCCAAGTTTTGAAGAATATGTAAGTTTGGTCCCTAAATTTTAAAATTGTTCCTTTTTAGTCCTTGGGTTTAAAAGAATACACTCATTTGGTCTCGAGTTTTCAAAAAGTATATCTTTTTAGCTTCTGAGTTTTTAAAATAGGTTTAAAAGATCTCTCAAATAACTTTATACTCTTATTATAAATAATCACATGACACTTTTAATTAGAAAAATAATTTCTAAAAATCATATCATCTCTAAAACTTTTTTTTTCTAATTTTAAACATCATAGAATGATTTTTTAAAAAAGATCAAACAAAAACTACTTCTAAGACTTTTTAAACCTATTTTTAAAACTCAAGTACTAAAAAGGCACATTTTGAAAATTTAGACCAAATAGGTTTATTCTTATAAACCTGATAATTAAAAAAATATATTTTTAAAACTCAGAAACCAAATGCACATATGCATCAAAACTTGGAGACTAAAAATATAACTTTTCTATAAAAAAAAAATATTCTAAACTTCACAAATTAAATTATTGAATACTACGACGATTGTTCATACTTTATTAAAAAAAAAAAAAAACACATTCTTGATTCTTCAAAATTTCCATTAATAACCGTTAAAACTTTTTGAAAAAAATATATACATATATATGCTTAAACTTTCAAAAGTTAGGGGTAATTTTTTTATGAGTATCCCGAAAGTATTTTTTTAACGTTTTTGAAATGCTTGAAGATATCACTGAAACTTTAGAAAGAACAAAACAAATCATAATAAAACGTCGATTTTGTCGATAGAATGTCTTCAAAAGCTAGATTTGAATGTCCAAATCTTCACGCTTGGACATCTAATTTATGAACGACATAGTTACTTAATAGCTAAATTATAGCATAAAGTAGATATAGTCTAAATGAAGGAGGGCATTAGATAGAGTGTGTACAAATAATTAACTCTAATCACTATATAGAATGATATAAATCTAGTATTTAAGACAAATTAAAAGAACTTTAAGAAATTAAATTAGATGGTCCTAAAATGTAAGTCCACGTGTATGGACAACTAGAATTACTCTTAAAATATAAGTACACGTGGACAACTACAAATTACTCTTTAAAATATAAGTACATGTGTATGGACTTAAAAGAAATTACTCATTTTGTTGTGTCCACTAAAATGCTTACCCTATTATCTCTTTTTTTTATAAAATTAAAAGAACAAAATATAAACACTCTTTCTATTAAATGCAATAAATGAATTGTTATATTATAATACGATTAGTTAATTGCATCCCCTCGAAATATTATTAAACCTTTTTATATTGCTCGAAGTACATCGTTTTCTTTTCGAGTAATAATTAGGTGTATCCTATGATGCATTTATCTACATGTTCCTTATCTCTCCACCATACAAAATAAGATTATTCAAAAAGGTAATTTTTTTATTTTATTTTGTGTGGTAGAGAGGTGAGTAAGTACCTAGATGGGTGCATTCGGAATGCATCCAAGTTTTTTCATTTACTTAAACCTTTCGAAGCAACCGGTCTTCTAGTGTGTGTCTATGTTTAAAGTTTTAATTCAAAAATTAGATTTGTGATGTGAGAATTTAAAAACAAAAGGTACACGTAATTGGGATAACATCAGCTTTTTGAGTAATTGGTTAAAATGAGCGTAGTTCAATGATAACTGACTAATTTACATGACCTTTTTTTATCTATCAGGTGAGAGATTCAACCTTCCATCTCGAGAATTGTTTTTATTGTTGGTTTTTATTCATGGTCTAGAAGAATGTATTAGCAAGTGAAAGTGGCCATTTGCTAATGATCCAATTTAACTTTAAACTTTCTTTTTATGGACCTATTATTGTCTTTGTATTAGTGGTTTAGCTAATTCTTTGAGAAAATGGGGTTTCTTTTCTTTGGCATTGTGTTTTTTCCACACTCCCACTATCTTTAGCAATGGTCAATATAATGAACCACTAACTAAATAAAGATTTGGTTATAAAAGTTAGCCAATCAAGTTTTAGTATTGTTTTTTAATACCTTAAACTATTCATTTAATCGCTGAACTTTTATGTTTGTGTCTATTTAGTCTAGAATTCAATTGTGTATTTGTTATGGATGATTTAACGTGAAGGGACAAAGTCAAAAAGGAAAAATATACATCGAGGGCAAAACCAAGACAAGATGAGCCCTACCCTGTCAGAATTCAAGTTGAGTTGAAGTTTGGATCTAAAAGTAAAGGACATAGCTAGATCAACATAGCTAGATCAAGAGGAATAAGACGATTGCATTGAGCTTACAATTCCCTCATGGGGTCCGCTATTTGGAGAAACCCTATGTTTATTCCCTTACAAATACAGCATTATGGATTCATATTTCTAGAACTTGTGTGTAAAGAATTGTAGATCATAGCGTGTAAAGATGATGCAATTACCACTTTCTTGAAAACAATTTTAGCATGACCTCAATGCTAATCGTCTCTCACCAGTGCTCTTCAAAGTTAACGCAACATTCTTAGTATACGAACATTTGTGAGAAAATATTGAAATCAAGTAAACTTTGCTCAGTTTTACAATGACCAAAAAGAAACATATGCCGATAAAATCTATATTTATGAAGAGACATCTCCATCTTTCTAAGGAGGACAAACATTCATTCGAAAACCATTTTTCGATCACAAAATTAATGATTTCAATTTCAAAAAACGTTAACACATTAAATGAAAATAATTGTAACACATCAAGTGGGAAAACTATAACAAAACTATAATAAAATGTTTTAAACAAATAAAAAATTAAATGGTGTTGACATTTTGGTCATCGATCCCATATCAATTAATATTTTGACGACAACAAACTTGTTTCTAATTACTAGTGATTTTAGTGTTTTGGAAGAGTCTATTGTGTAGCGCTCAAAAGAACGAGATTCAGACATAATTTCAATCACTCAAATTGGTGTTTGATCGAAGAAGTTATGGTTGAAACAATTAAAAAAATGAAAGAAAAATCTTATGCAGCGGTGATATGGCAAACAGTCAAATTGACGATGTGGCACATGGTACATGGCACATGGTAGAATTGATGGCATGACCTAGGATGTGGATGGTGACTTGGCATGATGAGAAATTGGCAAATTTTATTCAAAATATTCTAAAATCTGAAGAACTGAGCTTATTCCAAATTTTTAGTAAACTTTTTATTTTTTTATTTTTTTATTTTTCTAGTCAACAGAGGGCTTATACGAATTGTAATTACAAAGCTTGTAAGATTAGAATAGTATGTCAATATTGTATTATCTTGAACTTTAAATTCATTTGAAGGAAAAAGAGAGCGACGATAAGGTTTAATCGTACACGCTCAAAAACAGATTGGTTTGATCCTAAATAACTTAAAACGATCAACATAGATTAGATTCTGAACTTATAAAATGATATAAATTGACTCTTATTAGTGATAGTTGACCACTAATAAGAGTCCATTACTACTAATAAGAGTCTATCATGAACACCAACGAATTTAATATAGATTCAATGAGATTCGAGTCTTCCTCAAATTTATATAAATTAAAATAATATTAATATTAGTGGTACATAATACATTTAGGTTGTTTGAAAAAATTATTACTCTACACTCAATTATTACAAATACCTAAATTTGGTTGACAAAAAAAAAGAAAAGGAAAAAGGTATTCGGATTCCGACATGTTTCTTACTTGGACGCCACTCTTTTTAATTGCTTTGAGGAAAACACTAACCCCACCGCCCAACTTAATCATACCGATTTTTAATTTTCGTTTTTATTATAATACCTTCGTAATTATTTTTTTTTAAAAAAAAAATAAAAATTACTTCATTTAGCACCTCCACCGCCATGTCCGTCGTTCCACGGCGGCGATCCACCTCCACCAGAATCCATATCCTCGCCCTTGACGGTATCGTCAACGTCAACTCCCTCTTCACCTTCGCCGTCTTCCTCGGCGTCGCCTGGTACCCCACCGCCAACCCCGCCACCAACCTCCTCCCCGACGAGGACGATGGCCCCTGCGCCGCCGCCGATTCTGTCGCCCAAAACCTCATAGCCTGCCATGTATACTCTTTCAGCTGCTTCTTATTCTCCAGCCTGATCGCGTCGGCGCTGAAGCAAGCGATCAGAATCATCGCGGGCGGTGATGGTGGGCAGGGTGAGACTCACGCGCCGGCTCTACGCGTGGGGATGGTGGCGTCTGCGGTTGGGTCGGTTCTCGGATGTGGGTTTTTGGTGGCGGCGTTGCTGAATTTGGTTCAGATAAAATTGGGGATTTTTGGTTGCCGGCGGTGGGAGACTGTCGCGGCCGCCGTTCCGTTGGTGAGTTTGGTTCCTTTGGCGCTTTTCATTTACCTCGCGCTTGTTATTCACGCCTTCACGCGCTAGCATTTTACAATTTTTATTTTTTTACATTAATATTTATTATTATTTTTTAAAAAATAATTTAGTTAATTGTTTCATTGTGGTTACAACTTATGTGTGTATAATATATATAACTTATAAGAGGATATTGTTCTTTGGCATTTGAAATGAGGTTGTGGCTTTGTGAGAGATATTAATAAAATCTAAGCAGTAAAGTGATCTAGACCATAGATATGAAACATCACAAATTTAACCGTCTAAATATGTTTAAAGTGGTGTATTTTTTCGTGTATTGGTGTATCAAGATCATAAATTTAAAACATCATAACTTAATCGAGTAGATACTCGATACGTTTGAACGAACAATAACATCATTTGCACTATATATTCACTTCACTTCAAATAGTTACAGTTATTCAAGTCAAATAATGTAAAAGGTTGTTGCATTAATCTCGAAGCTAAGAAAAATAACCCTTAGAGTTGCCCGCTATTTTGCCTCTAAAATTTTTCTTTTTCATAAAACTATAAATTTCACGTGAAAACGTTATAGGTTAAAAGCTATAAAGATCATTTACGTTTCTAATATTTTGGAAGTTTAGTAGCAGTAAAGACAGGATTGATGGTTTAATTATAACCATTTGAGTTAAGGAGTTCTGTCTGAGGCAAAGGACTTAGTTAATTTGCAATTATCCTTATACATATGGAATTCTTTAGAAGGATAGTTTATGTGGAACTTTTCACCATTAGCAGCAAAATATAAGAAACAGCAAAGCTTTTTTTTCTTCTTAATATATCAGAGAAGAAAATACAGAGAAATCCACACCATTTTCAAATGTAAGTAAAAACCAAACAAGAAATTTGAAAGAGTATACACAATATGTAATGTAAAATAAAAACCCAACTACAAAGCTTCATCTGTGCTCTGCTGCTTTATGAATTCCTGCACTCAAAAAAACAAAGGCAATAGGCATTTGAAGGTGAGAAGACTTCTCCCAAGTGTGTTGAATAGAAACGTATGCGAAAGGGGAACCAAGTAAAATCGAACAAACCAACCAAACCAACCACAAAAACACAATGTGTTGAATACAAATTGTCCCACTGCCCACATTCAACAAGTTTCTTTGATGCTCAAATGTTGTAGAGTCAGGCGGTTTATTCCGTGAGATTAAACAAAGTGTGCGCAAGCTAGTCCGAACACTCACAAATATCAAACAAAAATAAAACTCTCAAACCTAAAAGACAGAAACTTTTACTGCCATCTAAGCTCTTTTCTTACATCTGTTGTACATTTTGCAAGTAATGAGAAATGATATGATATACTTTTAGTCATGTCTCGAAAAGTTGAAAAACAGGAAAACAATTCTGCCTTTTTCCCTGAGATCTATACCTAATTGTAGAAACATTTCTTAAAAGATAAGAATTGGATCATCTTTTATTCCTTTTTCCTTATAACATGAAGAGTTTGGTCTCTCTCATATAAATGTGTTCAAATGGAAAGATGGCTCAAATGCTTTGCATCCATCCTTTAAAGTAAAAGGCAAAGATTCTGTAGGTCAATGCTATCAAACCAAACACTAAAGAATATATGGTTGGAAAGAAATGATAGATTTTTTCCCCACAAAGGCAAGAGATTGGTAGTGGGAGTAGGAGGAATAGGCAAAATTAAATGATTCTCTTGGATATTGAGGCAGATAAAGAGCCTTTGTATATATCTTTTTTTTCTCTCTTCTCTGAGTTCAACTATTGCAGACTCGAAGGAGCAAACCATCAACCAAGGATAGTCATTAATTCTGCATCCACCAAGCTATACTCAGATTATGAAGAGTCTTCTAGTTATACGTCGTCCAATATCGACGCAAATCAGGGAAGAAAGTTTGAGGTACAGTTTTTTGAGAAACAGTTTTATATTTTATGTAATTATTCATAATTTTTCACATACAAAGGAAAACTTTGTTTCTCATCTAAAAGAAAAGGCAAAAAGGAAAACAAAGAACATCATTAAATGTACATACATCTAAAACATCAAAAATAAGAAACAACTTTACCAAACAACTCCTATATCTTCGCACAACAGTGACATAGAAAAGTCATATGGGATTTAATAAATAAATAATAGATTAGATGATAACTTGACTAAATGTTTGAAATTTCCTATTTATTTGGTATATTAGTGGGCCTACAAGGAAGCAGCTTCTAAGCTTTCATATTATATCAAGTGGGAGAAAACTGAGAAGACATGGGCGATGGAAGTTTAACAACGTTGGTCCCAGTTGAATTATCTATGGTTAAAATAACCTTTATGCTCCCAGCTCAAGGAATCAACTTCTAACTATGAAAGCAAGTCCCATTCTTGGTCGACCTTATTCCAGTCGAATCAAGCTCAGTTAGATATTCACTTTCAAACAACCAATGTCACTGATTGTGGATTCTAATATTTCAAGGACATTCAATCACGAGACGTAAGTAAATGTGCAGCATTATCGTATGAACCTCTCAAATTCAATCTGAGTTGACGTAACTAACAAAACAAAAAGACTTTGAAATATACATTTATGCAGACAAATTGACATCATAAGATAAGTAATCAACGACATCCACATACCTTAGAAAATAGGTGGGAATTCATGTGCCACCGAGGCAAGGTAGACGTTCTAATAATAAAGAGAACCTACAAAAGGATTTGAAGTCAGAGACTAAAACAGATAAGTGAACAGATTCCTACAACTTCGTCCCATTACATTATTAGTACCTTGCCACCAATTTCCCCTAGAAGCAGGTTGAGAGTTGTTTCCATTTGGATCATCTTGTTGACCCTCACTTTTCTTCATCTGGGTCATCAATGAATTGGTAACAACAGAAGAAGAACAATCAATTTGACTTCCAGTTTTGGATCAGTCTGATGAAATCAATTTGGATCATTGTTAAAGTATACTCACAGTGTGGGGTGGGGGTGGGGATGGTCCAGCTGATGGGGCCTGGGAATAGCCATCTTGTCCTCCATAGTATAGAGATGAACTCAGATGACAAGGCTCCAAGCTCCCTCCTTGAAATTAATCAGATCTGGTTTTTGTTAGTTATAACTAGATTTCTTGTTTCTTGGGAACATTCTAAAATTGAGGATCATACTCCTGAGATTTTCATTTCTTTTTCATGGTACCTTGCACTTTTTGCCCTTATGCCTTTTTTATTATTAGAAGTAGTTACAAATTATACTCTTCCCGGTTTAGGAATTTTATAAATGGCATACTCATAGATTTTTTTAAATGGTTTTAAAAGATCCATTCCTGTCTGTGAATTTGGATATCATACCCTCTTGAACATCATTTTTAACAGGATTGATATTTCAATTCACACACCTGAATTTCCTTGTCTGGTGTGACGTGGTTGATTTCCATTGGTCTGTTTTAGCCAATCCCCAGAGCTAGAAGAATTCCTACCTGCGTCCTGAATATTAGAAAAATAATAGTGTTATAAAAAATGATGGCTCTATGGCACTTGGCACCTGAACCCCGTCCAGGTCCATAAAGGAATTACATGTATAAATCTTATTGTAGTATGCATATCGGTCCCTCCCTGTAGTTTGAAGTTTGAACATCCTATTTTATTTTTGAAGTAAAGTTCATCTTAGTCCTTAGCAATATCTCTTTCATACTACATTTCAGTACAAATGCAGACTCAAATCCTGTGCCACATAAATTGAATTTGATACAAAACATTGTGACGGATGGCCAAAGATCTCTGCTAAATATAATTATAACAATTGAAGAAGATTTATAAAAGTTTAAGAACCAGAACGGAAGATTTGGAAATATAAGAATTAAATGGAATAAATGTACACCGAGATTCCTGCAACAAAACTTGCAATAGTAGTCAAAGTGGGAATTCAGGACAAACATATATCATCATTGGTAATAAGCAAAAAATAGTAGGCGAATCCTTAAGCAATGAACTTTAGAAAATGCTACATGAGTGTCGAAAACATTCTCTTAACCTTATGCAATAAAACTTCCAAAACCTCAGCATGTAACGCCTCGATGTATGTTTTGCCTTCCAAGTCATTTGGAATTCTATGACAAAATCTGAACCTATTTGAAAAGGAGAGAGTTCTAAGTAAAACGGAGAAGTTCAAAAAGAGCAGCATTACCTTCTGTGGAGATGGAAAGATTGTTGCAAAGACACCTGACGCAGAAGACAATGGCGCCTCCTTGACATCGAAAAGATCAGCAACGAAAGAGGAGGCTTGATACCCTTTAGACTTTCCTTCCATTTTCTCTCAATCTTTCCTTCTTACCAACCAAAATTACTCTCCTTTTCCACCACACCCTATTGAAAGAAATCAGCAGAGTAAGAAATGAAAGCAAGAAAATATGCTTGTAAAGATCAACTGAATCAGCTAATCTGCTATGAATGAGATATGTCTAAATTGACTCCTCAACTCACTATTTATAAGAAGAAGGAAATGACTGTTGCTTTGTCACCCATGTGCCATCATCACAAGGAGGGGAAAAGAAGAATAGAATAGAAAAAAGAAAGAGAAGCCGCCTCCTTCCAATTAGTTTAACAAAGATCTTATTTGGGAATTTCCTTTTGGAAATTTCCTCATTCACTTTCTAGTCTCTACATACAAAAATAATAATATCATCCATGCCTTCCTGTGAGAACATAGGAAGATAAGTGGCAAGTGTGGTCCACATGTGATCCTAATTGGACATATCTTGTTGTGCCACGTGTTCTTTAATGGATAATGAAAATTCACAAGCACAATTATGTTCATTATATTATCTGACCCAGGTTCTCTTCTTCCCCACACAACCAATGGCAATCCCTAGGAGTGCTTTTCTCCAAGTCCATCTTGAATATGACTTGTGAAAAAGAAAGAAAAACTCAAATGGGGTTTCAATCCCACATGTATATAGCAGCAGGTGATAAGATAAGATTTATCTCTAAAATATGCCATTTTCCATATCCAAAACAGATGAAATCAACCGTTTTAACTCCCTAATCATCAATATCCCAGTTGATTCCTATGCCATCAAACTATCTGATCTATCTAACTAAAATGATTCCATGGGTTCAAACATATTCCATTACAGTCTACAGAACCCAAAAAATATATAAAAAATAAAAAGGGTGGGCTCTCAAGAGAAGAGACATGAAGAAAAAGAAAGGAAGGTTCGTTCAAACCAGTCCATTAATGAAGATATGATAAAAACCCCCCAAAAGAAATAAAATCAAAATACAAAACAGTACGAATTTTTGGATAAGGGAAATGAAATTGAGAGCCAGAGGATTGGTACAAGTTGAAGAACAAAGCAACTTGTTAAATGGGGTTGTGGGGATTTGTTTATTTGGTCGTTTCTCCATGATTACATTGAGAAAAGATTTCGATGAAGAATATTAAAAGGAAAAAAAAAAAGCCATCAATCATAGTTGAGAGAGACATGAAGCCACTCGACAACCACTCTAATGCAATCGATGAGAAATAATATCTTGAAAATAAAACTTTACTAACAAGAAGAAAGAGGAATTGAAAACATCGAGTCCGTGAATATCGGTCATTGATCGATTAATCAAAGCAAGCAAGCATGATCTTACTTAAAGATGATCCACATTTTCTTGTGAGAAATCATGGAAATGGAAAAGAATCGTTTCAATTTCATTTTTTTCTTTGTGAAAGACGAAACCCAGTTACAATTTTGAGAACTTGATTGATTTTTGTTGTAGATAAGTGGGTTCGTCTCCAAATTTAAATGCAATTGGATAGTATAATAAAGTTTTAATTTTTATTCAAGTAAATGGATCCTAAACAATTCAAACTTTGTTAATGACTTTGATATGGATCATAAACAAGATAGCACTAGAATACAACAAAGACAAACAAGATATCATTAGGAGTTAAAAGTGGGAATTTATAGAATTGGTGGGTGAAAATTAAAAGATGAACGAATTAGAAGAAATGAAAAGATGGGAGTGATTTTTGGCATTTGAGATGTCAATTCCATCAAATAAATTTGTCTTATCCAAAGTTTTTCAAACATTAATTTCATGTAAAGATCATAATTGGTTGCTTTGTTGGGTGGAATAAATTGGTTGTACTTGTGAATAATAATATGAATACTTCCCCAAAAATAAAAAATAAATAAATAAATAAAAACGTGACCGGCAGGATTCGAACCTGCGCGGGCGATAACCACTCCGGCACGCCCACGTCATATGAATTCCTTTAAAAATGTAATTAATAGTTTATAATATTAATTTTTATTAAATAAATTTAGAATTGTTTATTTTCTCACTTTTTGGTCATTTTAGGGACTAAAACAATTACTTTTTAAAATTAATAAATCAAAATAAACATTTTAATAGTAGGACGAAATAGTATTTAAAATATTAAATAAAATATTTAACCCTTATCTTATTTTGGCATCATTTTTCTATAAATTTAACTTTTATTTTCCTTTTTTATTATTTCATCTCTTTTCACTTTTAGATGTTGTGTTGGACTTTCTTCCCAATGAAGATGCACTGGGATCAAATTTGAACTAATTTCAAGAATATGTGTTTGACAAATTCAAAATTTTTACTCTTTAAATTTAATTAGGTTTGAATATTATTTGCGATCGTTACATTTTTTAGATTTGGTTCATTTTGGTCCCTTTATTTTTAAAATATTCCTATATGTTCAACTTAATTCTTTTTGTTCCTCTAAATTTGATTAGTTTTGGTTCTCATACTTTTAATTTTGATTGTTTTAACCTTGAACTAAAATAAATAAATAAACTATTTTTATCCCATGAAAATAAAAACAATACAAAAGTAGTCATTTTTTTAAGATTATAAGACCAAATAGATAAATCAAACTTAAAAGTAAGATGTGAAGGAATAACAAAAAAATGAACGGTTCGAAAATATAGAAACTAAAAATGAAACCGTGATAAAAGTGTAAAAGTATAGGAACCAAATTCGTATTTAAGCCGACTTAATTATAAGTTAAAAAGTTATGAAAAATGAGAATCAAATATCTTCCTAGGGAATGAACATTTGGATTTTTTATATTTTTTAACCAAATGAGGCATACTCAAAAAATATCTAAAAGGGTTGTCCAATTGAAATAAAAATTCATTAATTTAGGATCATTTGGGATTTTTATTTATTGTTGGGATATGAGATTTGAGGAAAGATATGCTTTTGCTTTGTTCCTAATCTCCACTTGGTTACTATCCCATATTCTCTCATTATTCTTCTTCATCCAACGTTATTATCCTCTACCTCTTTCTAATTAGTAAGGTTTAAATTCTTTTTTGTCTCAAATATAGAAGTCATCTCATCATTCCATTAAAAAGTTAACGAAATTCTAACGGTAGAGACCAAAATATGTTATTTTTAAAAGTTCAAAAACTAAAACAGACGTTTTAAAAAGTTTATAGACCAAAATAGGATTTAAACCTAAAATCAATTATCCACATTATACCTACTAGTATTTTTGATGCAAATACTGGAAGCAACAATTAGGCGTCTAAATGTTTGGACGCCTAGATGAGAAAACTCCTGGAATTTGGTCGCCTGAATTAAAGACGCCTAGACTGAATGCCTAGACTGGTGGTCGTCTGGATTGAACGCCTAACTGCAAAACAAAAACTTGTTAGATGAAGGTTGAATCGCAGATCACGCTCTCTTTAAGACATACTCGAAGTACAAACAGTTCTTAATTTGTCACATCGTCCCCAAGATAAAACAACCAAAATACTTGATCGGAGTTGCATTGGAATCGATCGAAAAACCAACACTCTTGAATGACTTTGCTCGAAAACTAAACAGAGAAGAACTTTTGAAAGAGTTTGTAAGAGAAAGTATTTTCAGATGATACAAATGAGAGGAGAAAGAGGACAATATATAAAGTTAAGTTTCATAACGCCTCAAAGGTCATAAGTGCATTAATGCATGAGATCTGTAACGCTCCAACGACCGTAACGCTTGAACGGCTAGTCAAAAGCGTAACGCCTCAATTCGTTCAATGACACCTCAACGCATCACGATTTCAACGTGTTGCAAGGTCTCAATGCATTACGATCTCAACGCCTCATTTCAACGCGTTCAAAGTTTCAACATCTTGCCTCTCAACGCCTTTTGAAAAATAATTGTATAAAAAATATAAATAATATAAATATTTAATAAAAATAAGATTATTACACCACACCACACTTCGTCCGTTCGAACGGCAGCGTGTGGAGATATCAACAAATCTACATTTGTCAATATCTTCACCCCTCTAAAACATGGGTACCCCTTGGAATTTTTGGAACTTTTGAAAATTTAAAGATATTTTTTACACGAATTACAAATTTTTTTTTAAATAATGTTATTTTAATAATTATTGTCAAAAATAGGGTGGTTGGAGAAGTATTGTCAAAATAGGTGGCGAAGTCGTGTACCCAGTACACGATTTCATTAAGTCGTGGATCCGATTCACAACTTTCGTGACACGTAGCAGCTGACTTGCCAGTGTGGTAATGTTGACTGTCATGTTGGAAGTCGTGGTGGACCGGATACACGATTTCATTAAATTGTGGACCCGATTCATGACTCTCGTGACATGTAGCAGCTGACTTACCAGTGTGGTAACGTTGACTGTCATGTTGGAAGTCGTGGACCGGATACACGATTTCTACTAAGAAGGAAAGATTATAATGGCAAATTTTAATTTAATTCAATATAAAATGATTTCAATAAATAAAAAATACAAAGTCAACAAAGGAATGGATGAGAATAAGGAAAATAAATAGTATACCAAATTTTCTGTAAAATATAATAAAAAGGTTAATTGATGGCATTTTATATAAAATGGGTTTAATATTTGACATTTTCTAATTAAAAAAGTTGTTCCTTATTATTTTATTATTTTAATTGGTTTAAATTTATGTTTTTCTATAGAAAATTATAATCAAGTGACACCATAACTTAAAGGTTTAAAATATGACATTGATGGAAATGTCAAAATCTTGATTTTAAAGAAAACAAGAACAAAAAATACACATGACTTCAATTTAATAATGAAAACAAATAAATTAAATAGAAAAGCCGTGTACCCGTTACACGACTTCAGTCATGCGTTTTGACCAATATTCAACGAGTCTTAAGCCACATACTAGATACATGACTTGAAACTACATTATTCTTAAAATTATTCTTGAAAATCTCGAACTACAAAATTTCAATAATAATTTTTTATAATTTTACCTTAAATAAACTCTAAGTTAGAGCGATTAAAATGATATGTTAACCTTATTATACATCTTTGGAATATTTGACAACTTCTATATTTTTTAAGTTGACTATTATTATCTATCTTTTTTAAGTTGACTATTATTATCATTATCATTATTATTTAATGGTTTAACAAAAAATAAGGCCAAATCAATTAAATACCAAAGTTAAATCTTTTGTTGAAAAAAATAAATAAATAAGACAAAAAAATCGTGAGCGGCAGGATTCGAACCTGCGCGGGCAAAGCCCACATGATTTCTAGTCATGCCCGATAACCACTCCGGCACGCCCACGTTGTTACTAATTACTTTCCATTTTAAGTTATTTTACAGGCATTGTTTTTTATTATTATTATTATTATTATTATTACTACTACTATCACTCCTACTTTTAAAATTTAATCATTATTGCTTTTTACATTTTTTATTTTAATTTAAATTTAATCAAATATATTTGGATGGTCATCAACTAAAAGGAATAAAAGAATTCAAAACTTTACTGTCTAAGCCGATGATTTAGCCTAATATTTATTATAACGAATCATGTTATTCGTGGAAAGACGGTTAGATATAGTTAATTTTATAGTTTAATATTTTTAAGAGAGAGGATGAGGAAGAATATAATGAGAATATAAGATAGTTATTTATCATGTTTGGGGGACAATATAGCATCTTCCTTCAAATCTCATCCCCACCATTAATGGAAACAAAGATTTGAGGGCAAAAACCTAACTTTACATAATTCACATATTTATTTGAAGATTCCATTTAATATCTATATATATATATATATATATATAATAACTTTTGAGAACTCCATTGTTGGTAGAATCCCATATCTAAATTAAAAAAAATGTATATGTCACATGATTTTAATAAGTTAAGAGAATAGAATATAGATTTGAAAAGTATCCATTTACGTAATTTGTGTTTAGATGGTAAGAAATAAAGGAATATCTAATCGTTGTATTACTCGATAGATCAAAATGTACAAAAGCTCAAAACTTCCTGTCCTCAATATTGATCTGACTCAAAAAAAAATCTAAATTTGCATAATTTTGTAAGAGCTCGTGTTATATGAATTCATGTAATTAGGTATACCTTTGAAAAAAAAAAAAAAAAACTTAACTCAACTAACATAAAATTTGTAATATTGCCAACAAAGTCAAAAACTCAATTCCATCATCCCAACATCGTAAAAAAGTTTACTTTTATTATTAAAAATTAAAAAAAATTACATTAAATTAACAAAAGGGTTTAATTTAATAAACATTAAAAAGACTAAAATTAAGATTTTAAGTTGGAAGGATCAGTTAAACATATGTAATTTAATAAACATTCACATTCCTCAGTTAAATAGGAAATTTCTGGGCAATGATCCCTCAACAAACTGCACTCTCTAAAAACAGAAACGAACCACCTACATTTGATTCAAGTTTTGGTATTTTCACCATCTTCTTCCTTTCTTCTTTGAATCGCAAGTCGCGGGTCCAGAGAAATGCCATCAATAACAGCTCCATCTCCTTGAAGTTTCATATCGTCGAGCTTCCCACACTTGGTTGTTTCCAGCTTCAGCAGGGGAGAAGCATCAGGAAACCAGAACAATGTTCATTGACAAACCGTCATGTTAATTCACTGAAATGAAGCGTAATATGACATGATTTAAAAGTGAAAGATCAGATGTATAGCATGTTAGGATGAATTCAGGGCCAATGAAGTACTTGAAAACAAGACCATGCAAGATAAAGGGCTAAAGGTCGATTTGTTATTGTTAAACACTTTATACATTCAATAAAATTCTACATTGGTGTACACTCTTCCAACAGAATCTACTAACCCAACAAAATTGTGGACAACCAATGCATTCCACTTTTCATCTTTTCATTAAGAATAAGCCAAGGTACACGGAAGGCCTCCAGTCTAGGCAAATAGTGTCAAATTACAAAGAGTTTAGAAAATGAGAATCTAATGAGGGACTAAATATCGTTTGAAAAACTATCCTGCCCTTTGAACATCCTATTGTCTCACTCAACAAAGCCCCAACAAAATAGCATATACCCTAGTCTGTTACCAGAAAAACGGCCTTTAACACGAAAGGGAGGGTGAAAGATAAACTCCCCACCTGTCGAATAGAACTCTATGGTTGGTTCATAACCCTATATATTGAAGACATACACCGGGTGATCTTGCAGTATGTGGTTTCTATAGAGCGGATACGATGGGGTTGATCTATGAATTTTCCTTCCTTTAGTTTTGCTCCATTTCATTTAAAGGGCTGGAAGAGGATAGTATCAAGTTGTAAACACAAGGACAACATGACTCGCTTGATCCTCTTCCCAAGAGATCCAAGACGAGAGAATCCTAAGACTAAGAGAGTTCTCGGCTCCAACTCAACTACTATCCACATGACTTGTTTTATATCTGACCAACTCTTTATCCTACCTTCTTTGGGTTTCTCAAGCTAATTTTACTCACAGGCACGTTTTGGTCGTTTTTCCATTACTTCGAGAAAGTGAAAAACATTTGGTATTTGAAAACTTGTAAGATATTAAATGTCACAAGGAAGCATAGAATGGCAAATGGCCTACTATTACTGCCTATTAAGTGGAACCAAGTTACCAACCTTCGTCCATCGTCCTTCAGAATAAAGGAAAAAAAATCAACATTAATTGAGAAGAAAGATTTAAAGAGGAAAAAGGAGTTGCATAAAACATACCTCAACGTAGGCCGAATATCTCTTCTGGGGGATCATACACATGATGGTCAGGAAAGAGCTCCTCAAAATCTTGCTTTACTCGGTTTCTCAAAAGGGGGTGTGGCAAAAGGCCTTTCAACAAAATTCTAAATGGCAACTCGTCTGGTGGATCTGGAGACTTCTTCATATCCTCATATACGTTCATTGCATCAGAAGGAGATCCATATCTCAAGAAACCTCTGATGACTTCAGTATACGTTTGAGAGTCGGGGAATAAATTTTCCCCTCTCATGCTTTCCCATAATTTCATTGCATCATCCATCTTTTTACTTCTAGCTAATGCAATAATCAAGTCTTTATATATATAAACATCAGGCTTGTACCAGTCTTGCTTCCGAATCAACCTAAATATCTGGAAATTTCAGCAAGCATGTAAGATTCCCAGAAACTAATAAAGTAAAATCAATTCAATCTCGAGTTGAAGATAAAAAGAATGTAAAAGGAAATGTTTTCACACGCAACTAAAATGAACTAGGTTTCATATTTGAGATCTTTAACTCATCGAAACGTTTGATGTAGATCTGATAAGCAATTAAAGGGGCAGATCAAAGTTAAGCAGAAGAGCAACAAGACAGTATTCAAAAGGAAGAAAGAATTTCAAATGCACGAGCGACATCGACACAAATTAAGCTAAACTATTAAGACGAAGTACGAAAATAACAATATCATTTAAAGGAACCCCAATACACGAATTTTCTTCTTCTACGACCTCCCTTAAGCATTCTTCAATTACTACCAAGAATAAAGAAGGACATAGTTGAAACTTGAAAAAAAAATTGCACAATAGCTCCATGAAAGGAGGCAGGGAAAAAGTGAAGAACATCATATTCATACTAAGGAAGCTAGACTCTGAGAAAAATAATCTTCGAAATTCAAGAACATAATAGAACCTTGAATGCAGCATTAGTAAAGTTATTCACATAAAGGAACTAACCATCGATAACATAACAGTTAAGAAAAAACTCACAGAATCAACTAACAAGATAAAGAAGTTGCAGTGACAACAAACAAGAGCAAGATAGCGATATTATGTGTAATGTACAGAAACCCATTATCAATTTCTGAGACGACCCATTAAGTAAAATGTAAAATGAATGTGAAGATCCAGAAAGAGCAACAAGAAGGACAGAACATATTGAAGAAAATGAAATGGAAATAAACCTTGACAGCTAAAGCAACCTCCTCCTGCCGCTCAAGTTCACCAAGCACAGCAATCATATCCAATTTCAAGAGCCTTGAAGCATGATTCTTCATGAACTTCTCGAGTTTCTCTTCATCTTCCTTGAATCTCTTCAATCCCTGAATAACGAAAAGTGCTTCTTTACCAATTGCTTTTCGGCTTCTCCAAAGGGGTCCCCGTGGCCTCCCGTCGTGATATAGCCGGAATCCCCATAAGGGTCGGCTCGAATTCGGCTGAAATCCAGTAATCGTCGACTTAAATGGTAATGGGACATCTCTAATTGGTCTCCTCGTTAGACCCCGTAGGAATACCGAAGCAAAAACGGGCAATTTCGACCTGGAAAACCACTGAATTGCCATCTGATTATTGCCACCCGGATTCACAGTGGAATGAGAACATTATTCAGGAAGGAGAGGAGGAAAGCAGAGAGGGTTTTGTCATTTATGAGAGGGCATCAGAACCAGATGGTAACCTGTTTACAAATTGGTGAGTCGAAGAAAGAAAATGAAGATGGGAAAAGGCTTGTCCCTGAGAACTCAGCAGCGAGCGACTGAAGCAGGGAGGGGTTGCGGAAGATAGAGTGTGGTTTTCGTCTTTGGCGGAAGAATGCGGTGGGTAGTGAGGGACGAGTAGAAGAAGGCTGGGCAGTCGTGAGTGCCGGAGCAGTTGAAGCAGAGAGGGACGAAAGGGGATGTTTCGGGCGTGGGACTGCGGCGTAGAGAGATATACGGAGAAGAAGGAAAAGGGGCAAACAAAACGGGTGGAGAAAGTTGGTTGTGGCGGGGGCGGCGGCGGGAATGAGTTGTAAGAGGAAGAAGGAAGATAGATAGGCGTGAGAAGGAGGAGAGGAGGCTTTTCCTTTTTCTTTTTTCTTTTTTCTTTTTTTTTTTTTTAATCTATTTTAGGGAAATTTAACCCCGTTTTTGGGCCGAAAATGATAATTAATCAAAGTTTTTTTTAAAAAATGCCAAATGAGACGTCATTTAGCAGTGAAGTTATAAAATTGTACTTTCTTTTTTTCTCTTTTCTTCTTCTATGGCATGATTTCCTTCCTTTCCATGGTTCCAACGATCGTCATCCGTTTCATTCCTCAGCAATATCTGGCTGAGATCGAAGATCCTCCTCTTATATGATCCAGATTGATGACCCTCCTCCGTTCCCTACCCAGATTTCTCCAAAATCAACACCCCAATTCCATTCCATTCTTCAGTGTGAGAGAGAGAGGAATCTATTGTGTCAAATGGTCTTTGCAAAACCGAGAACAAGATACGACTTTCCTCGTGCACAAATTTATTTTGATAATTTCACCTAAACTTGACATCTAACAAAAAAATCATTCAATTTTTTTAATTCAAGTCATTTGGCATTTTGAATCCAATATTTAGATCATCTCTGCAAATTTCCCGTCATGGAAGGAATCAAATGTAATGTATCAATTAAAATCCAATTTCTCTTGAAAAAATTAAAATCTCTAACTTTTAAATGTTGTCTTTTTTTTTTTTTTTTTTTTGGAAACTTTAAACCAAACATTTGCCTATATGAAGTTCTTATACAGATGTAAGAACTAAAACAAACACTTCATAGTAATTAATATTTAATAAATAAATAACTATTTACTTTTTTTACGTTTATAGAACATAGCTCAACTGACGTTAAAATAGATTTTCAATCAAAATGTTAGGAATTTTAGTCTCTCACATGTTGTTAAACTAAAAAAGACACTCATGCAATTTTAAAATGAACTAAATTTTCATTAGCACATGTCAAATTGTTGACATCTCACTCATGCAAATATAATATAAATAATGAATATTCTTAGAAGAAAAAAAATAGTGAGTCGTCGACTCATAACGTTTGTTAGTTGATTCAATGCTTTCATCCAAAATATAGAGTCCTACAACACATGACTTTACCAATATGTAATTTCATGAAACAATATCTCCTTAAAACAAAAACAGTATGATAGATTCATGTATACTAGAAGCTAGCTAAGCACTCAACAGATAGATTCTTTAATCCCCGCATCAAATGACGATCTAAGAACTTGAGAAGTTAAAAAGATAGTCCAAGCACAAAAAACACAGAGAACATTTATCCCTAGAGTAATGTAAGGGCATGGAGTGAATCCCAGTGCTCAGATAGTTGACATGGAGTTCCAATGAGCAAAATGAAACAACAATGTCATCCACAAGTATGAATTCCTGCCCCCCCCCCCAAAAAAAAAAAAAAAAGACAAGGGCAGTACTGTAATGAACTTTACTGACAATCAATTAGTCAAGGAAATCTATTTCTAGCACATAAACTTGCCACCTGATTACAATGTCACATAGGTGGAAGAGTGCATCGAGGTTACATATTTCATGTATGGAGATAGTTGGCAGCCATCATCAACTCAAGAGTCAATTCAGGTTCAATAAGGAACTCGGTCTCTTTCCCGCTGACAAAAAGGAAGAGATCAATGTCCGTGACAATGTAGTCAAAGAATGAAACAAGAAAGAACGAGATAAAGAGGTGTATAAATCAGATAATTCCCCATAAGATTGCCAGAAAAATGAGAAGTACATAAGTTTATATGAAAAGTTTAAATTCATCTGTTGTCCAACAATGAGCAAATGACCAAAACATTTACACACTCGTACATCCAAACCTTTGTACAATATTTACCTAAATCCATAAGTATGCACTCTCCCACATGCCACAGAAACACTGGGCATTAATGAGAAGAGCTTACTCTAGCCTAATTCTGTTAACATATGGATGAATAATGATTTAAATGGGCGTGAGACATAGTCTAAGAGGCTTGTCATTCAGAATTTTCTACAAATTTTGTCACTCTCCCACATGCCACAAAAACACTTTGGGAAGTTACAAGTTGCAAAATAGTGAGAAGAGCTACTCCGTCTCAATTCTGTTTACGCATTTATGAATAATTTTTCAAATGGGTGTGAGATGTAAATTATAATCTAGGAGGCATGTCATTATCAACTATCTAATCTTCCTCCATCACACTCATGTACTGTCACATTGTGGAGCAAAACATTTGACTCCTAAATCCAATTGTAAGAATTCTATATGCATTTCTAACTTACAAGCATGCCTACAACACCTCTCTTGCAGAAGAAACGACAAAAAGAATGTAACTATAGAAACATGGATGGTGACAGGACAAATTAATCTAGATTAAACAGCGCCGCAGTTTCCTATCCGTTCTATCTTGTTTCTCAGAAGATTTCTCTTTTTTTTTCCCCTATACGAATCTAAAATTTCAGACTAACAAGATGAATCTGCACAGGTCAAATGGCAGAACTAGATGTCCTGCACACCATCTTTCTATCTTCAAAAAATTGAAGAAGACTCGGTCCTCCATTAACAAGCCATTCCAAAAATAAAATTCAGAGGACCAAGATCATGGACAAGAATGGTGGCAAGAACTTCAATAACATCCATAACTCATATCTTTTCACAACTAATTTGTAAGGTAGGTTGAGAAACTAAGGACTGTTGGTTGCTTGAAAGGATCATTTTCTTTGAACTTAAAAGCACTTTTTTAAGTGCTTAGAAAGTCTATTCAAACATACCTTAAGCATCAAAATTTTCAGTAAACGATATACATTTTCAAATAGTAACCATCAGAATATGGCCAGTTTAAGCAGAATAACCAGAAAGTAAGGTAAATCATCACAGGTTAATCGGAAACAGAGAAAAAATGACATAATAAAGAAGAAATGAAAACCTGGCGAATTGAAGATTCCAGTGAAAATATTGGCAAATCTTCTCGAGAATGGTAGTATTAATCTCAGGAAAAGTCACTTCTCTATGCTGCGATTCAGCAAAATTTCCTATCCATGAAAACTTAAACAGTAAAACAAAGCCCTAAACATGAAAAAAAAATCCAAAATAAAACACCCATTATTCCAAACTTTCACCGAATTCATCCTTCTCCATACATAAACAAGAATTGATAAAAAAATTAAAAAAAAAAAAAAGAGAGAGAGATCGTAAGCCTCAGAAAATGGATTGATGAACAGAAAGTGAGAAGGAGAAAGGGAAACCTGGGGAAGTAAGCATATTTCGAATCGTTTGAGAAACCATGGCAGCATCCTTGTGAATCACGAACTCGAAACCCTCGGCGCTGATCAATTTTACAGTGTCTTCCTTCTTCATTTCGCTCGTAGTTGAGAGAGATTCTTGTTCCCTCTCCCTTTGAAGAAAAAGCTTCGATTCTCGTTTTGGTCTTCTTAGACATCACATTCACATTCACAAACAAACTTTTTGCTAAATTGTAGTCTAAGTCATCAAAAAGGGTAAATTACGCTCTTAGTCCCTCAACTTTTACCTATTTCTCCCATTCGTCTTTGAACTTCTATAATTACAAACTTAGTCCTTTTTTAGCTAGGGTGAGCTTGATAGATCGAAATATCGAACTAACCGAACAGAAGTCAGTCGATCGAAGATGAGGAGAGGTTTGGTAGGCAAACCAACATGATCGTCTGATTGACCGAACAATAGTTGGGTTTTACTCCTTCTTGGTCGGGATTGGTTTGAACATTTACTAAACCGATCATAATTTGTTTGGTGGTAGTTTGGTCCAAAAACCGACTCCAACCAACCAATGTTCACCCTTATTTTGAGCTTTTGGACTCTTTGATATTCACTAAAGAGAGTTAATATGTTAAAGTTAATAAATTTGTGTTCGAGGTGTAGAGTTGTAAGATGAAGTTTTTCAATAAATATAAAAAATAGAGATAAGGCAAAAAAATGAAATTTCTCGATGAATGTAAAATGTAGAAAAAGATGGAAAGATGTAGTTACTCGATAAATATGCAAACTTCAATAGTGTTTAATATGGGTTAAGAAGCTAGTAGACCAAACAGCCTCTTTATAAATACAAGACTGAAGGTTGTAGTCACAAATACGTATTCTATGTCTGACAATATTATTATTTGGAACGACACAGGTGACATGGAATTCTATCATATTCATAGTGATAGGGTTACTGAACCCCAAGAAATAACGTAGATTCTAGAAATGAAAAACAACAGTTTGATTCATATATTTTCAAAGTTCAATTGTAGTCTTTGCACCCCCATATTTTTAAATTTTAGTCTGGGGTAGCATCCTATTAGTATAAATAGAGACTTAAAAATAGGTCAACAATTTTTTTTAAAAGAAAAATTCTACCTAAAAAACAATAACCCATTTCAAAATCTAGAATGAATTTTTAGTATCTTTGTCCAAAAAAAAAATGAAATTTTTATATTGAGAGGAATGAGGTTTGTATTGAAAGGGCAAAGAGTATCACACATTTTCTTTTATTATTATTATTATTATTATTTTGTTCTATATTCCCTTTTTTTTCTCCATAATGTTTATTCTTGTCTTTTCTTCTACACTTTTGGCATTGCATAAAAGAATATAATATCATTACTTCACACTTTTTTATTCTTAAATTATAGTAATAAACCAAAAATAATAATAATAATAATAATAATAATAATATATATATATATATAATGAGCTTTATTCCAATGAAAAATTGTTGGATAGAAAAAATGTCAAACTATTTACGAAAAATAGAAAAAATGAAAATTGATAAACACTAATAGACTTCTATCCACTTTTATCAATATAGACTTGTATTAATTTCTATCACTGATAGTATCAATAATAGAATCACTATTCGCATCTATTTAAATGGTAAGAAATGTAGAAAATTTTGCAATAACTTGTAAATAAGTAAACTAATTTTTCATTGTTTAAAAAGTTTCTATTCCAAATATATATATATATAGTTCGAAGCGATTTAAAATTTTGGTATCATCAAAGTTCAAAAAACAGATGCGATCTACCCCACCAACAATCTGTTAATCATCTAACATCAACTCTTCTAGAGTCTATTTGTTTGATACTTTTAAAACTAAAATCCAAATAGAAATTAAATTATAATCCCAATGGAAAAAAAAAAGTTTTTTAAAGTTCAATAACCAATTTAAAACTAAGTCTCAAAGAACAATTATTGGTGCTTGGAGCTTCAATAATAATGAATAGATAAATGAATCTCCATTGTGTATAAAACTCTTGGTACAAACCTAAAAACATGTTAACTTTTCCAATGCTAACAAAAAAAACAGAGGTTGTCAATACGAGCATAGTTTAACTGACATAAGATCAAAGATTGCAGCTCCCCACCTCACATATCGTTGAACTCTTAAACTCGAAAAAGAGGAGATGATATGTCACGTGAATGATAACTCAATTATACCAAGGCAACAAGTACAATTTGTTACATTCCCTTTCGTTTACTCTTATTCCCCCATTTCCCCCTACTCAACTTGTATGGTGGTATGGACTATATTGTATCTCTTTTCACAATGGCTTTTAATCTTCAAAATTAGCTCCCTAGAACAAATTCCAGCTTCAGCAACAACGTGGCACGACAACACGACTTTTCCAACAGTTATGGACCAAATGTGCAAGTCATGCAAATCATGGACTCCTTTTATGTTCTTGATGTCATTTTCTAAGCTCTCAATATGGACCTCCCTAGGTGTTCCTTCCATCAATATAACACCTATATGTCTAAGCATAGAGAAAGTAGTAGCTAAAGCAAGAACAGAAAATACAAGAGTGCAGATTAAATCGACGACGATCCACTCGGGTTTGAACCAAAGAACGAATCCAGCAATCATCACACCAATAGATTGAATCATATCAGTAATCACATGAAGATAAGCACCTTGGAGATTTATGTTCAACGTTGAACTATTGTCCTTTGATCCCAAAGAAGCACCTTCTTGTTTGGTTAATGTGTAAATCTCCTCCTCCTCATGGTTAGACTCATGATCCAAGTGATTCTGATGAGAATGAGAGTGAGAGTGATGATCATGATGACAATGAGATGAATGAGAGTGGTGGTGGTGGTGGTGGTGGTGGCGGCTATGGCCAAGCCAAATAACCATAAACAAGTTAAGAACGAATCCAAAACCTGCAATGGCAAACATAAGGAAACCATCCACCTTAGTCTTTTGTGCAAGAATCCGGTCGATCGCCTCGTAGATTAATACCCCAGAAATCAGCCATATAAGCTGTACAGACACAAGGGCACCTAAAACTTCAAGACGATTATACCCGAACGAGTGTTGCGGTGTCGCCTCCCAACCCGAAACCCAAACTGCAAAGAGGGAAACAGCGAAACCAGCAACATCACTAAGCAAGTGAGCTGCGTCTGTCATTACAGCAAGACTATTAGCTCTCAAACCACCAATAATCTCCACTACTATAGCTATGGTATAAAACAATATCAATCCACCAAGCTTCATAGCTGATTTAGAACGTTTTAATGACTCCAAATTACTGTGTTCTAATCTGGAAAAAGCACAGCCAGAATTACAACATTTAACTTCTGATGAAATGGGAATAACAACATTCCTCTTCTTAGCAACTATTGGCATCTTAACTTCATCCCAGTGTTCTGTTTTCAAAATAAGCACTTCCTCCTCCCCCATTTCCTTAATCTATCCAATATATATAAATCAATATAAAAAACCTGCAAAAAGAAGAATCAAAAGTAAGATTCATTAGCCTACGTAAGAATATCTCAAGAAGGAAAAGTATACATGAACTAACAATTCAAGTTTACAATTCTTCTCCTCTTCTCCACAATCCAAAAATGTTCAAGGATTAAAGAACAAAACCCCTCCAACAAAATATGCAACAATCGCTATTCTGGATCGATCAACCCCAAAATGAACAAATGAACAAGGAATCAATGCAATGCACAATTTAATCGTATAATCTACAAGAACAAAGAGGTCCATCCAGGATATCAATTTCTACAAAATAACCACGACCCATTACTAAAACGGAACAGACGAATTCATAAAAAAGGAAAGTTACAGCACAATACAGCAAAATAACTGATTACCTAATAAAGAATCAGATTCCTAAAAGGGGAAACGAAACGAAAGGGAAGAAATCTGAAGGGTTTTAATGCGATCGAAAAGGGAAAAAATAAATTCTGGGTTTGATTCAAAAGGGATAAAATTTCAAAGAATTTACAGATTTGGTAGGAAATGGGGAACTTTTTTTGTTGCCTTGAACGATTCGTCGTTAATTTGAAAGGGCAAGAAAAGAGAGAATTTATAATAATAATAATAATAAAAGAATTGGATTGTTTTGATCGTTGCGTTTCGTTGCCGGCCAACTACTGAAAAGGGAATCTTTTCTCACGCGATTTTCAAGCGATTGTGAATCTTACGCCCGAATTATTGGCGCGTGACTTTGACGACATGTCGTTTGGTTTTTTAGTTTCTTTTTTGAAATACTGGTAATGAAAACGACATATCGTTCAAATTTCGTCAACACCAGAACGACATAAAATATTAGGAGTTGACGGACGACGACCATATTTGCACGTCGTTTTGGGTCCATAAAGAATAAGAATAATTTTAATGTCATGGGCCGGTTAGTGGGATAAGTTTTATTGAAAATGATATATTAATAAGATAACAAAAATTTGAGTAAATTATAAATTTACTTTCTAAGCTTTTTAAGTTCTGGTATCATATGATATGATCTTCCATTTTAAAAATGAGAGATTCAATCTTTCGTTTTCAAAATCACAGTACTAAAAAAGTCCATATTGATTAAGTTAAGTTTAAAGAGAGAAAAAACAATACTCGATTAATCTTAATATTAAATTATATATGGAATATATTGTTCTAGATGATTTTGAACAAATTGGCATAATCAAGATTTGGTGAAGTACATAGGTAGTTAGATTGGAAAAAGATGATGAGATGACTTGAGTCAAAACTGCAACCCTGGCTAAAATCATACGCTTTGTCTTAGTAAGGGTGAGGCCTTGACTAGCCTTACAAAACGTGGGACATACCTAATGCATGTCTTGATCTCGTTGACCCATAAATTGGCCTTGTTTTACCCTAATTTGCCGATGTTCTAAGTTAAGCAAAAATATATCATTCGAATTTCTTTTGCAAATCTTGAAACCTCTACTCTTTTTCACTCTTTGACTTAACCATCAAAGCGTGGTAAACTTCATACGTATACGTAGATTTCTCTTTCTAGCATAGGTCACATTCTCAATCTCTTCTAAACAAATTTTTCCTTATTAATCATACTAACGTCAAACTTTTTTATTCAAATGTATCGAAAATATGAATGTATAATGTCAAAGGTTTGAAAAAGAAGTGTGGAGAAAGTGGTTTCTTTGTTGGCAAGGACCATATTTGACAATGCAATTGTTGGGTATCACTATTAATGGTGTTGCCTTCATAGAAGGAAAATGCAAGGCATAAGGTAGGCATTTTGTGTGGTGCTCAACCTAGAAGTGGTCAAGTTAGATGACAAAGTTAAGTGGAGAGATGCCTCATTAAGCATGATGACTCAAATGGGTTTATGATGGAAAGCTCATAAATCTATAGCCATTAGATTGTGATGAAAGTGTCACATTTTTTATATACATGTGGATGAGTGCGGGAAAAAAAAGTTGTATCTGTGTATCGAATGAGCTTAAACAAACACGTATAGAATTAGTTAGATGATTTTTTTGAAAAAGAAACTCATACGACTTTGATTGTAAGAATATAATCATAATGATCTATAAATTAGAATAGAATAATAAATACTCGAGAAATTTCAAATAATGTGTAGAAATGAAATAACTTTTTAAAATTGAGAAAACCCTAATAAGAGAGAGAGAGCACAAATGTAAGACCAATACCATATACTCTTTTGTTGGGTTGGGCTCAAAGTGGAGGGCCCACCAAAACCAAAGCCCAATAGGGTACTTCTATTTTCAACTACTTTTATTCGTTTTAAAAAATTTGATCTTATTTCATAACTATTTTTGTAAATTACTCTATTTTCACCTTTTAAGTATCTTTATTATGTTGTCTGACTTTCAACCAATGTTTTGACATAATTTTTTAAAATTTGTTTTTATTTTTTGAGTCCGATTAACAATATAAATATTTATTTAAGAACAATGAAAATCACTACAAAAAAATCGTAAAGAAACAAACACAAATTTCAAAAACTAAAAGTTCAAAATAAAATAGTAAATAGAGATACACAAACCACAAACCAAATATTGGAATCATCGCATCAAATTAAATAAACATGAAAGTTTAAGGACTAATTAACATCTTTAAAGTATATATTTTCTTTTTCTCTTGATTTAAAATGTAAAATAAAATGTTATGGTTTTTAAATTTAATTTAAAATTTTATTTTGAAATTAGAAAAAAGAAAAAAAAAACTTTGCAATTTTGAAAAAGACTCTAGAGCAACCAGCTGGTGCCTTGTCAGCATGAAGAGACACACATATAGTGGATAAGACTTTTAATAAATAATTCAATCTACATTTTAAAAAAACCATATATATAAACAAATAAAATAAAAATAAAAACAAAAACATAATTGTTTAATTACTTCTAAATATTATTAATAAAATATAAAATTTTGTTATACTGTATAAATATTTTAATTTATTTTATTATATTTAAAAACAATCTAATTTTAACGTTGTTACCTAACTTACAATTTTTTTTAATTAAATATATAATAAAGACAATATATTTTTAAATTCATACATATTTAGAAAGAAAAAGAAAAGAAAACATGTTTCATGGACTTGGTGTTTTTTACTTGAAAAGGTATGTAATACGAAACTTCACATTAAAATGCCACGTGGACAAGGAATAATTGAATATGACAACCATTTTCATATTTTGCCAATTATTTCTAACCACATACTAAATAAAAAACACGCATGTATTAAATTGGATGAACATGAGTCTAAACCTTAGTAAAAACTAAATAATTAAAATAATAATAATAATCTATATTATATTGATGACTCACCTTACAAAATTTCTATTGATTTGAAGCATCTTTTATGTATGTGAGAGTTTTAATAGATTTAAAAAATTCAAAAATTCAAAAAAAAAAAAAAAAAATACTATCAACCAATTTATATAATTAGGTAACTTTTTTTTTTTTTTTTTGAAGAGGAAAATTTGGTCATTTTGTTCATATACTCCTTGGTTTTGGTTCATTTTAGTCCATAATCTTATTGTAAAAGAAAACGTTAAGATTAAACGGTAACAGTAACATTGTATATCAAATATTCATAATATTAAGTAAACGTGATAAAAAAACAATTCAATTATTGAACTTCATTACAATTGATTCATCAATAAAACTCTCTTACAGTCACACTGATTTTCCTTTAGGGCTATTTGAAAGACAATAATGAGATGAGTTTGGATTGTTATGTAATCCAGAACCCGCCTCTGGATCGAACGCTTTAGACTCGTTTTTGTAGTTCTAAACTCTTTTGCTCCATTGTTTTCATACATCAAGTTTCTATTTTCGTTTCATCCTCAGATTCTTCATGTATTCCAACTTTGCTTTTACATTTCAAACATTGAAAAGAGGTCTATAGTGTGATGTGTGATAATGATATATTGATAGGCAAAAAGTAATAGAAAAAGGAGAGAGAGAGAGATATCAGATATGGTTCTTTACGGAGGTTTTATTGAAATAGAGTGGTTGGGGAAAGAATTTAGGGAAATGGGGTTGTTTTGAAAATAATTAGGGAAATG
>JBBPDJ010000004.1:991929-1007527 GCA_037974625.1 Cucumis cinereus
ATCAGATGAAGAACACAGAAAACTTTTATCTAGGGTAAATGCAGATGATGTCATCAAAAGGATAAGGTTTGATTATTTGTGATCTTTTATTTTGGATATGGTATAGCTTGTCTTGTACTGCTACTTACCACAGTTGGTCTAGATCATGCTATTTCGTTATTCATTGTTATGATTGATGGTCTTAGAGAATGGAGAACGGCAAATGGGCTCCAACCTGGAAAACTCAATTCTGATCAACCCATGGGCGATCCTGTACCCAGCCCCACTGCCTCAGCATCAAGAAAGAAACAGAAAACATCCCAGACCTCCTTGTCCCATGGTGCACCTACTCCTGCAATACCCACTACGATACCACCATCTTCATCAACCTTAAGACGTGGTCCACCCCCTGGAGCTAGGACAACAAAGACAAAATCTGTGAGTTCTACAAATTGTAACTTTGCTCCCTTTAATTTTTATTATATCCTGTTATCTAGTCATGCATTGCATTAATTGCAGCACTTGTTGTGAAGTCCATGCATACAGGTCCTACTGGAAGTGCCCAAGCAAACAATCGAGGTTCTTTAGGGGCCTTTGCTTCAAATGATAATGCTGAAGGAGCAACCCACGAACCGTTAATTGGACGTAAGGTTTGGACTAGATGGCCTGAAGATAACAGCTTCTATGAGGCTGTTATAACTGATTATAATCATGCTGAGGTTTGTTCGATTATTCATTTGATTTTACTCCAAACGCTTGTTCTCCTTGATCTCATAGATCTTTATGTGGGACAGGGTCGTCATGCTTTGGTCTATGATATCAACACAGCACATGAGACATGGGAATGGGTCAACCTTAAAGAGGTACTCCTTCCTATCTCAAAATGAATTAACAAATAATGGGCTTGCTAGATTTTCCTCTTGTTCGTTCTCAAGAATGTTGATTTTATTAAAAGGATTGCTCACTTATTCAAGCTAACAAATGACAAGTATTTTGAATTTTGTTTTGTTTATGTTCGAGATCGTCTATATTTTTCATCAACTTGACCTAGGTCAGAGTTAAATGTAATAGGTGGCATGATTTATATGATGTTAGATCAAGCCAATCATGTACTTCGATAGTTTCACTATAGAATGTGATCTGTTTGGCTTGTTCTTTTAACAATTGCTGACTGGTGAAGGTTAAGTAATACCTATATTATACATACTTGTAATGTATGCTGGTGTATAAGTTTAAGCTTTTTGGTCAAACTTGCAACTGGATGATGATTGAAGCAGCTGTAATTATAGGTTGTCGCATCTCTGTAGGACCCATGATTTAGATTAAAATACCATCTTTTATATTTAACTGTCTTCCAACCTTCTAATAGTGCAATTGCTGGTTTACTGCATATGATCTATATAGCTGTTCTAGAATTTGTACAGCTTCTGCTCAAATCGTACTTCTTACGGTCATTGCTATTGATTATAAACCAGGTGACCTGTAGTGTGTCTGAAAATTTTGTTCCATTTTTCACTTAGATATCTGTTAATTGGATGATGAAATGATTGGCTGTAAACTCAGTGGTCATATTTCTATTTGAAATCCTGATCTTAAGTGAATATTGTCACTTATGAATTATTTATATGTCTTTCCTGTTAGATATCTCCTGAAGATATTAGATGGGAACGAGAGGGTTCTGTTGCATCACGCAGTGGTGCTCGCCCCGGGCACGGGAGGGGCAATAAGAAGTCCATGACACGAGGCGGTGCAGTTCCTGCTGGTGGAAGGGGTAGAGGAACCACAAAGGGTCAACCAAGGAGAGACTTACCTGTATCCCAAAATGGATCTCGGAAGCAGGCTACGGGTGATATTGAAATACTTCACACAGACACGCTGATTAAAGAGGTGTGCTGATCAAACATGAAATCATTCCATCAATGAAATTATTTGTTATCCGAACATCATTTTTTTTTAAAATAAAAAATTTAATCATTTCATTCCATGTTAGTTCTTTTAGCTAATTCAATTGGTGACCTGTTTTCTTGGAGTTCAAACAGGTGGAAAAAGTATTTGGTGCTAATCAGCCGGATCCCATGGAGATAGAAAAGGCCAAGAAAGTACTGAAAGTATGAATTGTTTGATCTCAACCTAACATCGCTTTATGTGTTCATTTATGCAACCTAAACTGAGTCCTATGCAAATGCAGGATCATGAGCAATCCCTGGTCGACGCAATTGCAAGGCTCGAAGATGCATCTGATGGTGAAAGTGGTAATAACTAATTAAACATGCTTACTGGTGTACAGTACATAATTTAAATGATATTGCATTGGTTCTGTATATGTACATTGTCTGAAACCCTTCATTTCGTTTTCTTAATATGCTTTCTTTTTATCAATGTCAGTGGTCTCCAAATTTTGTAAAAATCGTTCTCTTCAATCATTAGAATTATATTCGGAGTATTGATAAATGGATCCAAAAGTTTGTCTTGCTATTTATTATCAATGTATTTGTGATAGCCTTTTGTCGTTAAACAATAGCAAGGTGAACGAGTAAGGGGAAAAAGAAAAGAGAACTCATCTGATTATTGAACCTGCATAGTAAATTATGAATGACACCATTTCATTACCCCAATATCAATATATATATATATTATGTTCTTTTTCTAACTTAAAATAACAAGAAATATTAAATTGGGTTACTTAGTTGTGAGAAGATCATGTTTCTTCCTCGTTTTATCATTTCTTTTTTTGGGATTTAAGCAGATGGGAGAGAACCATATTCTCAAGGACAATCAATGGTTCGTGTGTGATGTAAAGTGACCGATGCTCAAAAATGCTTATACCCACAGGCTTGCCAATAATCAATGACAATGGTGATGAATCGATTTTGTTGAATGGAACACGCAGCAGCATGCTTGATCCGTTGTGGCGTTTTCAAATTTTTGTGACCAACTGTGCAGTTACTGGTGCCTTGCCTTGGCTTTTGTTTATTGATTGTTAAAGAGTTCTTGTTTTATTTTGATCTCTGGCTTAACTTCACTAGAAATGTTCTATCTGTAAAACTTTATTCTACAGTAAATAGAATTTCATGTAGATTAGTCACTCAGCTGCCTCTCATATATGCTGTGTTAATACATATCCAACACTATGGCAGATGTTTGGTTTTGCTTTTTTCACTTTAATGATACAAAATTTGTTGAGCCAAAACCTTCAAATTTCCTACACAACACACAAGGAATCAATATTACAAAGCTTAATGCACAATGTAATAAGGGTTACTCCCACACAAATATTCTAAGCAAAGTTGATTTCCTACAAAGACAATAAAATGAAGGATAAGATTCACCATTTGAGCATCATGTTGCAGGGCCTTCCATTTCAAAGTGACCCACACCTATTAGATGTGTTTCAATGCGTCCTGCTGCAGGTTTTAGCTTGTTCTGCAATTGTTTCACACTCGTATGACCGTCCCGTGTGCCCGTCACAAAAAGTTTCGGTTTTGGAGATTGTAAAATGGCTTTGTGGTGTCTTCCAAAAAGAATTGAGGCAGTTAAGCCAAAAGGATACCCAAGGCTAACATAACCTACCCCACTTATTCTATCAAATCCACAGACGAGCCTGCAATGTGGGCACCTGAAAAGGACATAATTACATGTGATTCAAAATACTTTCACCTGCCCTTTTTGTCCCCACAAATTAATAGAAAATAATGTTCTTGGTCTAAACTTTACTAATTGCATCATCAATGATATACCACCCCCTCAATCCCACCATCAATTCTGCTTCAACACTACTTCTTTCGATTGTCTATAATGGGTCTACATATAACTTCTTTCGATTGTCTATAATGGGTCTACATGGTATATGATAGTAGCAAGTCTGACAATTTAAAATGAGAAAACAAAAGGGTGTGTAATTGTTTTATCACAAAATGGTTTCATAGATCTAGGTGATTCTAGATGATACAAGATTATTCTTTTTTTTTCTTTTCTTTTGATACCCGTGAGTGTTCGGGTCTGCTTACGCGCACCTACAACATTTGGGTGTCAAGAAAACTCGTAGGAAATTAATTCTTAGGTAGGTGACCATCATGGATTGAAATACAAGATTATTCTTAAGAAAGAAAAGTCGCAAAGAACCATGTACAGAGAGGAAACCATACAGATAACTGAAACAACATTGCCATTGAATTAAAGAACACAATTCAACCAGAACCCTAAGATCATGCCTTATTTGAAGGAAAGCATCTGTTTGATCAATCTTTGGATCTCAGAAAACTATACCAAACTATATCTTAAAATTTGTATTTCGAAGCCTTATTCCATTTCACATCATCGACTTTCAAAATCTTAAATATCCTGCCATTTCGGGCAGGACTTTTCTTTCTTAAGAACTGCGGGAATGGAAAACATTTTGACATCTAGAGAGAAAGATAATGTTAAAAGAGCTAATCTCTTTTGTCAAGACACTAATTTTTCAATGAGAGATTATGAACAAATTTCTTCTTTTCAACTATAGATATCATACATGATACAACAACTAACCAGAGGTTTATCATATATAAGAATCTAAATGGGACAAAGAACAATCTAGGGCATGATGTTGAAGAGAATTTCAATCAATATGCAAGAAAAATCATATCTAAAAGCAATCACCAAGCCAGACAACCAATCTCAACAACATTTCACCAAAATCAAGTCACATCCTCACAAAATCCCACAGCAGAAACTAAAAAAGAAAAACATACCTGCAGAAGAACCCACCAACAAAATTCGATGAACAGACAAATTTTCACAAACCCATTTATAAACAGCAATCACAACTTTAATTTAAGCAAATCCAGTCAAAGAAGCCCTTCCAGACGATTTCCCAGCAGCCCTCATATCAAAAGTCACAGCTCTATAACCCTTTTCCGCTAACCCAGCAGCTATTCCTCTCAAAAGCCCTTGACAACCACCCAAAATGGAATAAGGATGGACCAAAACAACACCCACTCAATTTCCGTCGCTTCCTCATCTTATGGCTTGAAAATCCTCATGTGAACCCCATCACTTGTATCGACTTTACAAGACTCGACGGTACAGTTTGACATCGCCGGCAGTTGAGTAAACAGACGGCGATGAAGAGGAAGTGAAGGGTTATGGAGTGGATCAAAGGGTTGTAAGTGGAATTTATTGGGTTGTAGAGAAGAGGACTTTTCAATGATTTTTGATTGGCGAGGAGATTGATACAAGAATTTGATGGAGATTGGTAGAGATTGGGAAGAAGAATAAGATTAATTTGATGGAGAATTTGGTTTTCAAAAGAGGAAATGATAGATTTGAGAGCAAATTGAGAAATGGAACCATTTGTTGGAGAACAAAATGGTACCTATTTATTTTTATTTCGAATGGTTAAAAATCATGTCTTTTATCCTTAAAAAATAATATAATATTTAATTTTATATTTTTAACTCCAATTTTTTTTTAAGAATGGTTTTAAATGATATAGTTTTTGAAAATATTTATAAATATAACAAAATATCATAATTTATTTATGATATATTAAAATAGGTAAACCGTTATATTCAACATTATATTTAAAAGATCTCTCGACTATCAATTTTGCACAAGGTTTTAAACTTGAAAATTGTCCAAAAAAAATCCATGCACATTAACATTTAATTTTGTGTCTAAAAGATTCTAACATGTCCAATTATTTATCATCTATGTATCTTTTTTACGTTAGCGAATCCATTACTTCTAAATTATTTTCTTTAAAGAAAAAAAAAAACTTTTTGATGTGTTCTTTTCCATAATGACATCAAAGCACCAAAATCTAGACGACTTCGAATTTTTCACTAAAGATTGAAAGATCATCAAAAAAGAAACTTCTCATCTTATAGAACTAGTTTGGAATGACATTTCAAGTACTTAGAAACACTTTTAAGCACTTGTAAATGATTCCAAACATATTGTTTGCTCTTACTCTCCTTACCCACCACCGAACATTTACGTACATTTTATCAAGGAGGACGGACTTTTTCTCACATCGATATAGCCTAAAATCAATCAAGGAGATTATAGTGTCTTCTTCCATTACCAAGAGACTATCCTATATTTGTAAAGCTACGAACCTATTCATTAAGAGCTAAAATTACTCAAGAAACTCAGAAAAGAACATTACAAGATCATTCCTATTCCAAGGGGTCCGCGACACTGACTTTTTGGTTTAATTCAATATTCAATAAATAAGCTATATGATGCTTTAAATTACCATACCAGGACACCTTAAGTAAGTCATACCTTAAGGTTAAGTTAGTTGAAAAATGCAAGCTTTAATTTCCTAGAGCGCCTTAAATAAGGCATACCTTAATGGAGTTTGAGGTTTGATCTCTCCCATACTTAGAGCATAAGAGAACATTCAATTTAACATCAATAGAGGACTCTTCTTTCTCATTTTCTCTAGAAGACATTTGAATAAAATTATAGGCCTAAAGCAAACAAGTTTCAAGGTGTGTGGAAGTGTTCAACTATGTAGCTGAGCTGCCCGCAATAGAATTGTCGGATCACTTGTTATTATTAGAAAGAATAGGAATAAGATAAGGATTTACATATATACTACCAATAATCTCCACAAGAGCAAACTCCATCTTTGAAATGGTGGAAACGATTCACATCTCGAACCAAAATCTCTCGATCGGCAAACTTGGAAATGAATTTTGTGACAGAATGGCAGTCTTCACATAGCCTCAAGTTCTTAGTTATTCTTATGGTGTCCCCCTTGCTTGTATTGATGAGTCCGAAAGCAACTGCAAGTTTTTCGCTATGACCCAACACAATCCGTTCCTTTTCTTCCTCATCAAGGTCATACAGAACCACTTTTGTTTGTGGGGTATATCCTCTTTGCTTCATCTCATTTGACAAACTCGCTAACAGGGCATGGAGTTGCTCTCCCTGTGGGTTAAACTCATCAACAGATGTAAATGAATAGATCTTCCTTCGTACTTCGATCCAACTTCTACCAGGGACCTTTTGTAATCCACGAGAATCAATATGTTTTCTCACTCTCTTTACCTTATCCCACATTTCAGCTTCTGCATAAATATCAGCCAGAAGTACATAATTCCCGGCATTTGTAGGCTCAAGCTCGAAAAGCCTTTTGCTTGCTCGTTCAGCAAGCTCAACATGGCAATGAATCCTACAGGCACCAAGAAGAGAACCCCATACTGTGGGCCCAGGTTCAATACGCAGATCTTCTATAATCTTGGCTGCTTCATCCAACCGGTTGGCACGGCCAAGAAGATCAACCATACAAGCATAGTGCTCTACACTAGGCTGTATACCATGTTCTTTTACCATGGATTCAAACAAACTCTTCCCCTCTTCAACAAGCCCAGCATGGCTGCAAGCACCCAAAACACTTACAAATGATATGAAACTAGGTGAGAATCCACGATCAATCATCTCTTCAAAAATTTCGATTGCTTTTCTACCATATCCATGCACTCCATAACTCGAAATCAAGGCATTCCATAAGACAACATCTTTCTTATGCATGCGGTCAAAAAGTATTTGGCCTAACTCGAGCTTACCACATCTTGCATACACGTTCACAAGAGCATTTAGAACTGGCAAGATTGAATCCAGACCCCTCCTAAGAATGTAAGCGTGGATAAGCTTCCCTTGCTCCAAAGCAGCAAGAGCAGCACAAGATTGGAGTACACTGACCATCGTCACGGAATTCGGCACTGAATCGTGGGTATTGAGCGTCATCTCACGAAAGAGTTCCAAAGCTTCGTATGGCTTCCCATTCTTTGCATAGCATGCAATCATAGCACTCCAAGAAACCACATTTCTCACAGGCATTTCATCAAACACTGCACTGGCATAAGAAACACACCCAAACCTTGCGTACATATCTACCACAGTAGTCAGTACATGAACATGAGCTTCATAGCCATGTCTCAAAATATGCGCATGAATCTCTTTACCCTTCTGGAGAAACGAAACCGAACACTCTGAAGCAACACAAGCTTTGAGCAAATAAGTATAAGTAAACCTATCACAAGGAACTCCCATCATATTCATCCCGGCATACAATTCCCATACGTCGTTTCCATGACCCGCCAACGAAAGAGCTCTAAAAAACGCATTCCAAACATATATAGTTCTCTGACGTGTTTTGTCGAACACCTTGCGCACATTGTCTACAGAGTTCAATTCGGAAAACATATTGATAAGCTTGGTGGCCAAAAAAGGATCTTGGTCAAAACCCCCATCGACGAGACGCTGATGGACGTCAAGGGCATCGGAAAGAGAGTTCCGGCGAGCGGCGGAGAGGATTAGAAGTTCCCAGGTGTGTTGGGTAGGATTGGATTCATGGGAGAGGAGCAAAAGGGCTTGTTTGAGATTGCCCTGTTTACACAGAGATTGAATCAACTGGTTCTTATTTGAATTTGCGGCGGTTGAAGGGTTTAAGGAGACGGAGCGAACGGAGAGTTTGGAAGTGGAATAAGCGGAGGAATGGCGGCGAGAGGAAGGTGGGTATTGGGTAGAATGGGGAGTCCGAAGCGCCCACATCACTGAAGGATTCAACTGAGCTATGATCCGGTGAAAGGCTTTGAAATTCCAGATGAGCGAATTTGAGTGGAAGCTCTGTGATTTTGAAGGATTAAACAGTGAAATATCTGAGACTGATTGAGACGACGCTCTCGAGACTTTGACATTTATCAATATCTCAAGATTTCAATTTTATTAGAAGATGTGATATTTCTTCTTCTTTTTTTTTTTTTTTTTTTTTTTTTTTTTCCATGGCCCAAGTCTCGTTGAATTTTACTTACGTCATGCTTCCGCACATTTTAAATACCGTTGTGTTAGGTATATCACTGCAATTCTTATTGTGTAACTCTTGTACCGATTTTAAATTGTACAAAACGTTGAAAGATTAAGTTTTCGTAATTTAAGTTGGTGGTCATTTGCATTTTTCTTTCTTCTTCTCTTCGATCATGTATTTAGTCATCTTCCCCCAACTTTTTCTCCAAGTACCTTCGTTTGTGTATTTCGTCTTACTGTGATAGTTATTTCGATTTATGATGGTTTGAAAACCTTTTTCTATTCATCATATTAAAAAGAAGAAAATAATTGTTTGTATTGTGGTATTGTTGCACAACATTTGTCAACCAGTCAAAACCGTAAATGTATTATGTCAAATTTTAATATAGTAATTGAGTTCAAGTATGATTAGCTGGATTGAGTCATTAATTTAGTGAAGTACCACAACCATTTCTACATAAAATAAATTAAGTACTTTAACCAAATTCTAAACAAAAACAAGTTTTTGAAAACTGTTGTTTAAGTGTTCAAAATCGACACTCGAACTAGACATATCTAAGAGCGGATTAGGCAAATAGAAGATGGTCATTCTAATGTTATTTTGGGTCAAAGCCATTAACAGACATCCCTCCATCAACCCCAATGATTTTGGCCAGTAATATAAGATGAAGCAGGTTGGCAAAGGAATGCAACTAAGGATGATACCTCACTTGGTTCTCCCAATCGTTGAAGCGGGGTTCGGGAATATACCTCTTCTACATATGCTTTGTTACTCAGCACCTAAAAAGAAAAGATATTGCGAAAGATCAAGAAGATGAACACTAGATCGATTCTTCACAGGTTAAAACATCATGACGTTATTCGAGATTTACCTGTTCCAGCATTGATGTTTTGATGTACCATGGGGCAACTGCATTGCTCCTTATGTTGTCTTTTACCCATTCACAAGCTAAATATTTTGTGAGTTGATTGATAGCTCCCGAAAATAATCATCACAAATTGCTAGGAACTATTCCAAGAAAGAAATTGATGTTTGCATCTACAATATTTAGATACGACGGATAAAGTTGATCACCTTTGGTCGCTCCCTGAACAGACATGGACTTCAGAGACACAAAACTCGAGACTGAAGACATGAATATGATGCTTCCCTCGCCAGATGATTTTAGAAGAGGATAAGCAAGTTGTGATAAATGAAAGACTGATTCAATATTGGTTTTCATAAGAAAAGAAAATTCTTCATCTGTGAATTCTGTTGTTGGCTTTCGAATATTTCTTCCCACATTATTCACCTGCATGATAGCAGAAATGGTGTTCATGGTTCATAAGGATTGAAAGAAATGGTGAAAATCGATGTGCTTTATTATTCTTAAATTTTGGATTTGCCCGTATGATGCTGGAAGATAAATTCATAGCTAATTTAAAATCACCCTCAGCCTTAGTAAACTTCACATTATAAAAAGAGAAGTAAAAACTCCATATGCCAAAAAGCAGCAAATATCCTAAGGATTAAATTTCAGTAGGAAAGAACTTACAAGTTACATACACATTTTTAAAAAGTGAAAATTCACCAAAGGATTTCATTGAATAATCTTTAAAGGAGAAATTCATTTATTTAAGAAATAGTAAACTAGAAATTTTTTAGCTAAATGATCTACATCTACTGAATAAAGCTACCAATCTATTGTCTCATCCTCATCTAATGTTTTATAAGGATTTTGAGGCTTACACCTTAAGCACGCTCACCTCAAGACTGAGACTACAATTCTTAACCTTTTAACCTTACTTGGCCTTCTTTGGATTAGAACAGATTTATGTGTCTAATATAAGAAGCTTATGGCTCATGCTGCCTCAAGACTTTACCCTCATTTCTCCTTGAGAAAATATCTCAAAAAGGGTTTAGCCTTTGACGACATTGGTATTACCCATTTTAAATAGTTGATACAAATCAAAAGCTTTGGTACCAAACAACAAGAGAGACCGTGATAAATTGGTATAAAACCCTTTGGCGTGGACCTTGGAACACAAATACCAAAAGCCTTCACACACGCAAGGTTTCAACTCAAAGGAAAGTTAGGATGAGGTTGCCTTTAGAGGTCCAATACCAAGAAGCAAGGATAACAAGTTCCTATTCTCAAGTTTGAAACACTCCACAAATTGGCCAAGTAGTCAAACTATGTTTTTAAAGGAATGTGAAAATTGAAAACTAGGTATAGAATTGCCCATACACGCATGGTCTCAACAATGAGCAAAAGAGAGAATTTTCAAATTCATTTCATCATCAAGATATCAAACGATTTTACAAGTATGAATCAGGCCTTACAAAGCCTTAAAGTGAACGACAACGGGACATGAGAAACTCTCAAAAACAAACCCTTAGAAATGGCTGGCACAACTAGTAAAGGAAATAAAGAAAAATAATAAAAGTGACAAGATGCTTAATAGCTAAAACCTAAAATCTTCGTCCTTTGCCATTGAGGGTGAGTGACTAACGTAAAGGTACTTGAAAACAAATTAAGATACCTAACAAGGAGCTTAGCTAAAAGTCTAAAGCCTCAAAGTAAATCCCAATGCATAGTTCAAAATGTGCAAGATGTGTGGGCTTCCAAGGCTTGTTGTCTCTAGAGTTTGCCTTCTTTAATTGCTCGTCTTCAAGTCCTCCTACATGTGGAAACGTCTTTAATCCCATGTCAAATTAAAAGCTTTCTTCATCCTATGATTTGGACCTCCTTGGATCACATGTTCTCAGTAAATTGAGTTTGATAAAGGACTAAGAGGAGATGAGCTCAATCAATGGTGATCACCTACCTAAGATTTAATATCTTATGAGTTTTCTCAACACCAAATGTTATAGGGTTAAACAGGTTGTCCCAGCCGAGGTACGCAATACAATCACGAACACTCGCAGATATCAAAAGAAAAAAAAATACTTCATATAGCTTCCTTGACAGTTCATTGCAATGATTCATAGAGTTGCAAAAAGGTCTTACTCTAAGCCAAATAATTTTTATCGAGAACAACATTCAATGTTGTCACCTTTATAACAATTGCAGGCACAATAGAGAAAAGAAAATTGATGTTCTAAATTGAGAGTTTTTTATTGAGAGTTTTTTGAGAAAAATCTTCAAGGTACCTCAAAATTAGGCCACTTACTAGTTAGACGTGAATTTTCAAGACTTTTTATTTTCGGCCAAAATTTGGTCATTTTTCGTAGGCTATAACATTGGCTATTTTTCGGACGTTTTGGGCGCCTCCTAAGTACACTTCCAAGGAGCACCAACTGCGACCTTTGCCTCATTCTCCACTGACATAGACCTTTCAAGAGACCCGATCCAACAGTTATCAGCCCATAATCGGTGATTTTGAGGGGTGCACTACGAAAACAAATAATAGAAACCGTTGGTAGACTAGTTTTGACGCCGAAAATAAAAACTGAGTCCGGCTGCCTATTTTTTTGACTTTTTTGGAAAAAAATCTTCAAGGTTCCTCCAAATTAGGCCACTTACTAATCAGACGTGAATTTTAAAGACTTTCTATTTTCGGTCAAAATTTGGTCATTTTTCGTAGGCTACATCATTGGCCATTTTTCGGATGTTTTGGGCGCTTCCTTAGTACACCTCGAAGGAGCAGCAACTGCGACCCTTGGCTCATTCCCCACTGATATAGACCTTGCCAGACCCCCGATCCTATAGTTATCAGCCCATAATCGATTATCTAACGGGGTGCAGGACGAAAACAAATAATAGAAACCGTTGGAAGACTAGTTTTGGCGCCAAAAATAAAAACTGAGTCCGAGACCTATTTTTTCGACTTTTCTTCGGAAAAATCTTCAAGGTTCCTCAAAATTAGGCCACTTACTAGTTAGACGTGAATTTTCAAGACTTTCTATTTTCGGCCAAAATTTGGTCATTTTTAGTAGACTATATCATTGACCATTTTTCGGACGTCTTGGGCGCCTCCTAAGTACACCACCAAGGAGCACCAACTGCGACCCTTGGCTCATTCTCCACTGACATAGACCTTGCTAGAGATCCGATCCCACAGTTATCAGCCCATACTCGAATATCTAGGGGGTGCAGAACGAATAAAAATAATAGAAACCGTTGGAAGATTAGTTTTGGCGCCGATAATAAAAACTGAGTTCGGGGCATATTTTTTCAACTTTTTTGGGAAAAATCTTCAAGGTTCCTCAAATTTAGGGCACTTACTAGTTAGACGTGAATTTTCTAGACTTTCTATTGTCGGCCAAAATTTGGTCATTTTTCGTAGGATATAGCATTGGCCATTTATCGTACGTTTTGGACGCCTCCTTAGTACACCTCCAAGGAGCACAAACTGCGACCCTTGGCTCATTCTCCACTGACATAGACCTTGCCAGAGATCCAATCCTACAGCTATTAGCCCATAATCGATGATCTAGGGGGGTGCAGAACGAAAACAAATAATAGAAACCATTGGAAAACTAGTTTTGGCGCCGAAAAAAAACTGAGTCCGGGGCCTATTTTTTCGAGTTTTTTGGGAAAAATCTTCAAGCTTCCTCAAAATTAGGTTACTTACTAGTTAGACATGAATTTTCAAGACTTTCTATTTTCGGCAAAAATTTGGTCATTTTTCGTAGGCTATATCATTGGCCATTTTTCAGACGTTTTGGGTGCCTCCTAAGTACATTCAAGGAGCACCAATTGCGACCCTTGGCTAATTCTCCACTGACATAGATCTTGCTAGAGACCCGATCCCACAGTTATCAACTCATAATCGATGATCTAGGGGGGTGCAGGACGAAAACATATAATAGAAACCGTTGGAAGAGTAGTTTTGGCGCCGAAAATAAAAACTGAGTCCGGGACCTATTTTTTCGACTTTTTTGGGAAACATGTTCAAGGTTCCTCAAAATTAGGTTCCTTACTAGTTAGACGTCCTGACTTTCTAATTTTGGCCAAAATTTGGTCATTTTTCGTAGGCTATATCATTGACCATTTTTCGTACGTGTTGGGGCCTCTTTAGTACACCTCGAAGCAGCACCAACTGCGACCCTTGGCTGTTTCTCCCGTGACATAGACCTTGCCAGAGACCTGATCCCAAAGTTATCAACGCATAATCGATAATCTAGGGGGGTGCAGAACGAAAACAAATAATAGAAACCGTTATAAGACAAGTTTTAGCGTCGAAAATAAAACCCGAGTCTGCGGCCTATTTTTTTGAGTTTTTAAGGAAAAATCTTCAAGATTTCTCAAAATTAGGCCACTTACTAGTTAGACGTGAATTTTCAAGACTTTCTAATTTTGGCAAAAATTTGGTCATTTTTCGTAGGCTATAGCATTGGCAATTTTGAGGGCGTTTTGCGCACCTCCTTAGTACACCTCGAAGCAGCACAACCTGCGACCCTTGGTTGTTTCTCCCCTGACATAGACCTTGCGAGAGATTCGATCCCACAGTTATCAGCCCATAATCGATGATCTAGGGGGGTGCAGGACGAAAACAAATAAAAAAAACCGTTACAAGACTAGTTTTAGCGTCGAAAATAAAAACCGAGTCTGCGGCCTATTTTTTTTGATTTTTTAGGGAAAAATCTTCAAGATTCCTCAAAATTAGGCCACTTACTAGTTAGACGTGAATTTTCAAGACTTTTTATTTTTGGCAAAAATTTGGTCATTTTTCGTAGGCTATAGCATTGGCAATTTTTAGGACATTTTGGGCACCTCCTTAGTACACCTCCAAGGAGCACCAACTGCGACCCTTGGCTCATTCTGCACTTTCATAGACCTTTCCCGAGACCCAATCCCACATTTATTAGCCCATAATCGATGATCTAGGGGGGGTGCAGGATGAAAACAGATAATAGAAACTGTTGAAAGATTAGTTTTGGCGCCGAAAATAAAAACTCAGTTCGATGCTTTTTTTTTCGTCTTTTTTGGGAAAAATCTTCAAGGTTCCTCCAAATTAGACCACTTACTAATCAGACGTGAATTTTAAAGACTTTTTTATTTTCGGCCAAAATTTGGTCATTTTTCGTAGGCTAGCATTTGCCATTTTTAGGACGTTTTGGACGCCTCTTTAGTACACCTCAAAGGAGCACCAACTACGACCCTTAGCTCACTCTGCACTGACATATACCTTGCCATAGACTCGATCCCACGGTTATCAGCCCATAATCGATGATCTAGGAGGGTGCAGAACGAAAACAATAAATAGAAACCGTTGGAAGAATAGTTTTGGCGTCGAAAATAAAAACTGAGTCCGAGGCCTATTTTTTCGACTTTTTAGGAAACAATCTTCAAGGTTCTTCAAAATTAGTCCACTTACTAGCTAGACGTGAATTTTTAAGATTTTTTAATTTCGACCAAAATTTAGTCATTTTTCGTACGCTATATAACATTGGCCATTTTTCGAACGTTTTGGACGCCTCCTTAGTACTCCTCGAACCAGCACCAACTTCGACCCTTGGCTGTTTCTCCTCTGACATAGACTTTGAGAGAGACCCGATCCCACAATTATCAGCCCATAATCGATGATCTAATGGGAAAAGGACGAACACAAATAATAGAAACCGTTAGAAGACTAGTTTTAGCGTCGAAAATAAACACTGAGTCTGCGGCCTATTTTTTTGAGTTTTTAGGGAAAAATCTTCAAGATTCCTCAAAATTAGGCCACTTACTAGTTAGACGTGAATTTTCAAGACTTTCTAATTTTGGCAAAAAATTGGTCATTTTTCGTAGGCTAGCATTGGCAATTTTTAGGACGTTTTGGGCACCTCCTTAGTACACCTCCAAGGAGCACCAACTGCGACCCTTGGCTCATTCTGCACAGTCATAGACCTTGCCAG
>JBBPDJ010000004.1:1007627-1067102 GCA_037974625.1 Cucumis cinereus
ATTCGAAATCTTAGTGAAAGACTGGATTTGGTATCTCATGTTTGCTTTTCGTGAAAAAATACCAATTGAAGTGGAGGACTTCTTCAAACAACAAGGAGTTGGGTCAACTATTCAATCAAATGATATTGAGCACGCCTTCTGAGTACACCTCCAAGGAGCACAAACTGTGACCTTTGGCTCATTCTCTACTGATATACACATTGCCAGAGACTCGATCCCACAGTTATCAGCCCATAATCGATGATCTAGGGGGTGGAGGATGAAAACAAATAATACAAACCGTTGGTAAACTAGTTTTGGCTCCAAAAATAAAAATTGAGCTCGGGGCCTATTTTTTTTTACATTTTTCTGAAAAATCTTCAAGCTTCCTCAAAATTAGGCCACTTACTAGTTAGACGTGAATTTTCAAGGCTTTTTATTTTCGGCCCTAATTTGGTCATTTTTCGTAGGATATAGCATTTGCCATTTTTCGGACGTTTTGGGTGCTTCCTTAGTACACCTACAAGAAGCACGACCTACGACCCTTGGCTCCTTCTTCACTTACATAGACCTTTCCAGAGACCTGATCCCACAGTTATCAACCCATAATCGTTGATCTAGGGGGGTGCAAGACGAAAAACAATAATAGAAACCGTTGGAAGACTAGTTTTGGCGTCAAAATAAAAACTGAGTCCAAGACCTACTTTTTTTACTTTTTTTGGAAAGATGTTCAAGGTTCCTCAAAATTAGGCCACTTACTAGTTAGATGTGAATTTTCGAAACTTTTTATTTTCGGCAAAAATTTGGTCATTTTTCGTAGGCTATAGCGTTGCCATTTTTCAGACGTTTTGGGCGCCTCTTTAATACACCTCAAAGGAGCACAAACTGCGACCCTTGGCTCATTCTCCACTGACATAGACCTTGCCAGGGATCCGATCCCACAGTTATCAGCACATTACCGATGATCTAAAGGGGTGCAGGACGAAAACAAATAATAGAAATAGTTGGAAATTTAGTTTTGGCTCCAAAAATAAAAACTAAGTCTGTGGCCTATTTTTTTTGACTTTTTTGGGACAAATCTTCTAGGTTTCTAAAAATTAGGTCACTTACTAGTTAGACGTGAATTTTCAAGACTTTTTATTTTCGGCCAAAATTTGGTCATTTCTTGTAGGCTATAGCATTGGTCATTTTTCGGACGTTTTGGGCGCCTACTTAGTAAACCTCTAAGGAGCACCAACTGCTACCATTGGCTCATTCTCCACTGACAGAGACCTTGCCAGAGACCTGATCCCACAGTTATTAGCCCATAATCGATGATCTAGAGGGTGCAGGATGAAAAAAAATAGTAGAAACCGTTGGAAGACTAGTTTTGGTGCCAAATATAAAAGCTGAGTTCGGGGCCTATTTTTTTGAATTTTTTGGAAGAAATCTTCAAGGTTTCTCAAAATTAGGCCACTTACTAGTTAGACATGAGTTTTCAAGACTTTTTATTTTCGGCCAAAATTTGGTCATTTTTCGTAGGCGCATTGGCCATTTTTCTGACGTTTTGGGCGCCTCCTTAATACACCTCAAAGAAGCACGACCTACTTGGCTCATTCTCCACTGACATAGACCTTTCAAGAGACCCAATCCCAAAGTTATCAGCCCATAATCGATGATCTAGGGGGGTGCAGGACGAAAACAAAAAATAGAAATCGTTGAAAGACTAGTTTTGGCGCCAAAATAAAAACTGAGTTTGGGGCCTATTTTTTTACCTTTTTTGGAAAATTCTTCAAGCTTCCTCAAAATTAGGCCACTTACTAGTTAGACATGAATTTTCAAGACTTTTTATTTTCGGCTAAAATTTGGTCATTTTTCGTAGGCTTAGCATTAGCCATTTTTCGAACGTTTTGGACACCTCCTTAGTACACCTCCAAGGAGCACAAATTGCGACCCTTGGCTCATTCTCCACTTACAACCACCTTGCCAGAGACTCGATCCCACATTTATCAGTCCATAATCGAAGATCTAGGGGGTGTAGGACGAAAACAAATTATAGAAACCGTTGGAAGACTAGTTTTGGCGCCAAAATAAAAACTGAGTCCAGAGCCTATTTTTTTTACTTTTTTTGGAAAAATCTTCAAGCTTCCTCAAAATTAGGCCACTTACTAGTTAGACATGAATTTTCAAGACTTTTTATTTTCAGCCAAAATTTGGTCATTTTTCGTAGGCTATAGCATTGGTCATTTTTCAGACGTTTTGGGCGCCTCCTTAATACACCAACAAGGAGCACCAACTACGACCCTTGGCTCATTCTCCGCTGACATAGACCTTGACAGAGATCCAATCCCACAGTTATCAGCCCCTAATCGATGATCTAGTGGGGTGGAGGACGAAAACAAATAATAGAAACCGTTTAAAAACTAGTTTTGCGCCAAAAATAAAAACTGATTCCAGGGCCTATTTTTTCGACTTTTTTAGAAAAAAATCTTCAAGGTTCCTCAAAATTAGGCCACTTACTAGTTAGACGTGAATTTTCAAGACTTTTTATTTTCGGCCAAAATTTGGTCATTTTTCGTAGGCTATAGCAATGGCCATTTTTTGGACGTTTTGGGCGTCTCCTTAGTAAACCTCTAAGGAGCACCAACTGCGACCCTTGGCTCATTCTCCACTGACATATACCTTCCCAGAGACCCGTTCCCATAGTTATTAGCCCATAATCGATGAACTAGAGGGGTGCAGGACGAAAACAAATAATAGAAATCGTTGGAAGACTAGTTTTGGTGCCAAATATAAAAGCTGAGTCTGGGACCTATTTTTTTGAATTTTTTGGAAAATATCTTCAAGGCTCCTAAAAAATTAGGCCACTTACTAGTTAGACGTGAATTTTCAAGACTTTTTATTTTCGGCCAAAATTTGGTCATTTTTCGTAGGCTATGGCAATGGCCATTTTTTGGACGTTTTGGGCCCCTCTTTAGTAAACCTCCAAGGAGCACCAACTGCAACCCTTGGCTCATTCTCCACTGACATACACCTTGACAGAGACCTGATCCCACAGTTATCAGCCCATAATCGATGATCTAAGGGGTTGCTAGGTGAAAACAAATAATAGAAACTATTGGAATACTAGTTTTGGTGCCAAAAATAAAAACTGAGTCCGGAGCCTATTTTTTCAACTTTTTTGGAAAAAATCTTCAAGGTTCCTCAAAATTAGACCACTTAAATTTTCAAGACTTTTTATTTTCGGCCAAAATTTGGTCATTTTTCGTAGGCTATAGCATTAGCCATTTTTCGGACGTTTTGGGCGTCTCCTTAGTACACCTCCAAGGAGCACGACCTGCGACCTTTGGCTCATTCTCCACTGACATAGACCTTGCCAGAGACCCGATCCCACATTTATCAGCCCATAATCGATGATCTAGGGGGTGCAGGACGAAAACAAATAATAGAAACCGTTGGAAGACTAGTTTTGGCGCCAAAAATAAAAACTTTGTCCGAGCCTTTTTTTTTTACTTTTTTGGAAAAAATCTTCAAGGTTCTCTAAAATTAGGTCTCTTACTAGTTAGACTTGAATTTTCAAGAATTTTTATTTTCGGCAGCTAGAAGGTTCGTTCCAATAGTTCATCAATTTAAGGTCACTAAGATGAGTGATTGAAAGGAAAGTAGCCCAACAAAGAAAAATGGCATCTTAATCTAAAGGAGAGGAAAACAAAAGAAAGGGTGCTCCTTACAAGAATGTTGAGCTTCCCATCAAAAGTATTACCCACATTCTCCATTAACTCGTCTCTCTGAGCTCGAACAGACACATCACAGACTGACCCAGAAACCTCAAATTCCAAATCGTTCCAATCCCTCAAACATTGTCTCAACTCACCTTCATTCCGAGAACAAGTATGCACTCTCGCCCCAAAACCCACCAATTCCTCCACAATCCTCACGCCTAGACCAAAACCAAATTCCAAATTCTCAATAAAACAGAGGAAATAAACAGTAAATGCAGCAAAGAAAAGTGAAAATCGACTCTATTTGTTCATACAGATATTGATTTACCCGATTCCACGTGTGCCACCGGTAACGAGGGCCGTCTTTCCGCGAAGAGACCACCGATCGTCAACTGGGGTACGACCATATTTGCTTTTGAAGTCTGATTCAGTTTGATTTCTAATGGGGTTCTGGCGTTTGATGAGTTTGTGAGTGGAATGTGATGGGGAAAGGCAAAATGGGTTGAATGAGCACAAAATGGGAAATGAAGAGAATGTTGAGAAATGGGATTTTGTGGGTCTATGGAAGGTAGAAGAAGAGAATGAAGGAAAGGATGAAGGAGAAACAAGAGCCAATGACATTCTTCTGCCCTCTTGCTTTGGGGGATGGCCTCAACAGATTGCAGGTTTTGCCACCATGCGATTTGCTATTCTGTTGTCAATCAGATTATAATTTTTGTTCAGGGATTTGAACGTAGGTCTCATATGTTAGTGTAGATGTATAACACAACAACCTATTTGAAGTAAACAACACCAAAAGTAATTACACGAGGCTCACTTTTTAAATTACATTAATTTCTATTGGACTAGGATTAACATGACCTAAATAAAATTAGGGGTGCAATGTAACAACCGAAAGCCAAAATAATTGTTCAAACCAATCAAAATCGATGAGAGTTCAATTTAGTATATAATAAATCCGTTCAAACCAAATGACATGAGCAACAAAATAAAAAAGATAGTATGATTCGGATTGAATGTAGCGTTCTAGAACCAAGATGGGTGTAGAAAAAGAGACTAACATGGGTCTTGGTTCAAGCCAAATGGGTTGTGCCTCATGCATATGCTCCTACTCAGGTGATCATCACACAGGCTCAAAATATAGCAAAATTAAGGTGATCAATCTTGACTTAAGGCCAAACAAAATCACCCCTCTCACGTGCTCTAGTCTACTAAGTCAAAGGTAGTGACTCCAATCTCGTACTTAAAGTTTCCTTCTTTTTACATAGACCTCTTGCTAACTTAAGCATCTTTTTTATGATAGAGGTAATGTTCGTCTCAGAATTACAGATTTACGATTGATGCCATCATCCAAAATTTGACATCAACAGTAAACTTTAAGCAATGAAATTACATTCAAATCACTGCATCCCATTATAAAATATGTAATCAATTAGCATTTTCTTTCCTCTATTTTTATTGTAATGTAGATCTCCAAGTGGCAAATCAAATGCAAATTTTAGATGCTAAGCCAAGTTGGATCCTTCAATTCCACCAGCTTTCTCTTTTCTGCAAAATGGCAAAATCAAATTCTCTCTCTATAAAGTATAAATTGATATAGAAACACTTTTTTTAAAATAACATAAAAACACTTTGGGGGATAATTCCAAGGCAAAAGACATTTTGGACCAATATAATGAGTTCAATTTCTAAGAGGGAGAAAGACAGATATCTGTCTCTATAATATATATATATATATATGAAGATTAATATCCCAAAGTTATTAGAGATACTGATTTTTTAATGAGGTCAATGTCAAGAGGAAGGACAATGTACCTAAGCTTAAGTTCTTTCCGAGTATAATAGTAGTCGGAAGATTTGGACGACAGATCTCTTCGTTCTATTTGCTATTGAAATATGCTCTTTTTAATAATTCATAAGTATATGGTTAATATATAAGTAATTTTAAGCTTGGATTGAGATTATTATAGTTTATAAATAATTTTCGTAGTTGTCAAATGAAATATTTCAAACTGTGTTTAGTAACCAAAAGATTTTTTATTTTTTTAAAATTACGATTGTTTCTGATTTTATATATTCTAAACAAAAAGTTAAATTCTGAACTCAATTTCAAGATTTTAAAAACTGTTTTTTTTTTTCAATTTTAGTTTGGTTTTTTAATGCAGTGGAGAAAGTAGTTAATAAATAAATAAAAAAACAAGGAGAATGTCGAAAATAAATTCATAGGGTTAGTTTTTAAAAATCAAATGGCTATAAAAAAAATTATAGCTAAAATAAGTAGTATTTTCAAATATAACAAAAAGAATCAAAATATTTAAATAATATAACAAAATTTAGATTATACCAATGATAGACGCTGATAGATATTGCTATCAGTGTCTATCAATATCACTAATAGAAACTAATAGAAATCTATCAATATTTATTATTGATAAAACCTGAAATTTTGTTATATATTATAAATATTTTGTCAATTTTGTCATTTGACAATTCTCCCTTGCGATAACTATATCACCTAAAATGGATTTGATTGAGCCCTTAGATAGCAAGAATTCACAATTATTAAATATTGTAAAACAAAGTAATTTAATGAGTAAGTCATTCTCTAGCATATGTAAGAACTAACATTTAACCCTATATTATTTTATCTAATTTAAACTTTAAAATATAATAAGGTCGAAAAAAATCATAAACCGATCCATGAATGTTTGACAGCTCACGCATATATCGACTAATCTCACAAGATAACCCATCTAACCCTAAAGCATTTGGCCGGTGTCACATGTCAAAGAAAATATATTAATTATATATAAGCTGTAATACACTGGGAATGGAAGTTTATAGAAAATTATATTTTACTAATTTGTATATTTGAAATCATAAATTACTCCACCACACACATGACCAAGTTTGGATGGTTGTTTGTCCTTTGGGTTGAATCTAAAATTATTATAAACATTCAATTTCTTTCCCTTCTAATTCATAGTTCATTCCCAAAGGGAAATTGGCCATAAATATTATCTTCTTCCATGGAAATTGATCAACAAGAAGATGCAAGCTGTGAGTATCAAGAAGAACAAAGTGGTGTCAATCAATCAACAGCTAGGTCTTATGAGTGCAATTTTTGTAAAAGAGGCTTCACAAATGCACAAGCTTTAGGAGGCCATATGAACATACATAGAAAAGAGAAGGCCAAACTCAAGCAATCAATATCGACACAGTTGTTGTTGTCATCACCAAACAAGATGGTTGTAGACACCCCGAAGATGATGAGTACTCCAACAAGGTTGCCGTTGGTCGTTGTCTCACCGTCTACTAAAGAAGGGCATGGTCGAAGCAGAGATGGTCTAGAAGAAACCCTAATTTCGGAAGAATTTCAACAACTCCCACTTTTCGTAGAAAATAATCCCTCGAATATCGATCAAAACTTGGAGATCCATCAAGTTCTTTCGATCGAGGTTGATTGCAATTCAAAGCTAGGATCGTCGTCTCCACATGGTTCTTCCATCTCCGAGCTCGATCTTGAGCTTAGATTAGGACCTGAACCACATAACTCGACTTCATCGCCATCACTCCCTACTAGCAGGACTACACATTTCTTTTGAATTATTTGATTGAAAGTCATACTATATATTGAAAACTAATGAATTTAACTCATTCATCTTATGATTTGAATCCCTTGTAAGAGTCCCAAAATATCTTGTATGTGTGTTTATTGGATGTTTTGTCAATGGAAATTTATTCTTCTAAAAATAAAAATACATATTATTGTACATATTTTGTTTCATAAATATCATTAAATGTCAAAAAAGATATTTTGGTATCAATCTATAAACTAATTAAACAAAGGGTTTAATTTAATTTGTTTGGTATAGACTTGTGGCAAAGTGAAATGGAAAATGAAAAGTGAAAAAGAAAAGGAAAAATTAGGGTTTTTAGCTTTGGGTGTGGATTTGGATAGAAAGATGGATTGTGTTTGGAAGTGGAAAGCTAGGGTTTTGATATATTATCACAATATCATATAAGGTTCCAAAATATATAATGGAGTTGAGTTGTATTATTCTTTGCATTTCACCATAAAATTTTGATGGTTTAGGTTATGATCCATATAATTAGATTTTGGTTTTTTGGTTTTCGAAAATATAATTAAGATTGTGTTCAATAACTGATTCGGATTTTAATTTTCTAATTTTGTAATTTTATGTTTGTTTATCCTCTTGGTTTTCTAATAGTTTTTATGTTTGTTGTTAAAAAAAATGTTTGAAATTTTAGACAAATTCTAATAAGAAAATTAACTTTTTAAAAGTTACATTTTAGGTTCCGATTAGGGTTTTACTAAACATTTGGTTTTTTGTTTTTTAAAAACCGTGCTTGTTTCACATACATTATTATTGGTCATGATTTTCATCACTCTATAAAAACATAAATACCAGTTCTTAGCCCAATTCTAACAACATAAACCCATTTTTGGAAAAATCCAATTTTTTTCCATAGTAAAAACTTCTAAAAAAGGCTTTGTTTAGATTTCAGTTTTTGGTTTTGAAAACACTCCTTAAAATTACATAGATAACAAAACTTACAAATCAATAGATTAAAGTAGTTTTTGTAGGTTTAATTTTAAAAAACAAAACGGTTGTTGACAAACAAGACCTTTAATTTTCAAAACTTGGTCGGATCGTTTAAATTATTACTAAAAAGTAAATAACAAAATATAAAAACGTATATAGGTGGAAGTAATTCATTTTCAAAAATAAAAAATAAATATATCAAATTGTGAATATGAAGCTTATAAATATTACTTCCATTAATATGTTTCTTTGTTATTCGTCATCTATCTCTAGCTTTCAAAATCTAAAGTATAAATTAAATAAAAAAGAATTAAAGTTATTTTTCATTAACTAAAAAGAATAATCCTTTTAAATTTGGCTACTAATTTTCCTTAAGAGGCTAAAAATCGTAGTAAAAAAAATTGTAAAGTTAACGAGGTTTTTTGAGTGGTTTCAAAAGCATAATTACGAGACTTTATGTCTAAAGAAGACAATAATCATACTATTGTAAAAAAAATAGAATTTTTCTTGTCGCTCGTTCAATTACACAATAGTTATATTTTCAGAATTCAAGGAAAGAAAGTAGTTTTTAATAACATGTTTTTATCCATAGTATTAAATTTACATTGATATGGCAATATTTTTATTGATATTTTCACATTTTTATGGGTTCGATATCAATATGAGATATGAATCAATATTTCCATTAGATTGTAGAAAAATTTAGGAAATACAAAAAATAAATCAAAATGGCACGCATATATATATAATATAGAAATGTTTACTAATTTAAATTTATTTTTAATTTTTTTAATATACTTTATTTAGAAATATCCATCGAAATTGATATTTCCATCAAAATTTTTGTAAAACTAAGACATCGATATTTTCATCGACATCAATATTTTAAATTTTTTTCTTTTACCATAAAGTAGATCTTAATTAGCTTGTTTTTATTTGATATGACTAAGAATTCAAGTATTTATTTAAGAAAATAAAAATTATAATTAAAAAACTCTTAAAAACGAAATAGTTAGAACTAAAAAGACAATCCCTCAATTTCTCAGTATGTCTATCATGACACAGATAGACACAAATACTAGTCTATCGTGGTATATAGTAATCTATAGTAGATGGATTGTCATATTTTGTTATATTTATATAATATTTTGATTCATTTTGTTATATTTGAAGATAATCCTTTCAAAAATTTGTTTTTGTTTATAAAATGTGATTAATGATTCAAGTATTTATTCAAGAAATATGATAACCATAAAAAAAAACAAAATTCATTACTAGAGGTAACCTACTCTTTTTAGTTTCAAAACTTGTTTAGATTTTTTAAACATTTGTAGCAATTTAATAAAGGAAAGTTATTGTAAATGATAAAATTACTCAAAATATTTACAAAACATAGCAAAATTTTAAATTCTACCAATGATAAACATCGATAGACATTGAAGACTTCTATCAATTTCTATGAATGTCACTGATAGATAGACACATATAGAAGCATATTAGTGTCTATCATTAATAGAATCTAAAATTTTGCATAAAGAATAGTTTTGAGTGAAAATGGACTTTATAAGCTTGAATTTCAAAATTTGAAAACTAACATGCTAACACCCCTCTTCGATAATCGTTTTCTTAGAAAATTAAGCTTCTAAATTCTATTCTCACTTTTATTTTATATGTTATTTTGTCTAATTTCTACCAACATTTTAAAATACCAAATCAAAATTTGAAAACTAAAAAAATAAATTTACTGAAACTTGTTCTAATTTTAAAATTTTAAAAAAGAATTCAAATCTATTTCAAGAAAATATAAAAACAAAATAATTACCAAATAAAGTATATGAACTTATAAAGAGTACTTTCATTGTTTTCAGCTTGTTGTCTACATCTAGAAGGTATTTTCAAAATCAAAGCCAAATTATGAAAAATAAAAAATAGCTTTCAAAAAACTTGTTTTTTATTCGGTTTCCATTATTTTCAAAATTAAAATTATATTTAACTTTCAAAACTCGTTATTCAAGCTAAGAATTTAAAATGTTTATTTAGAAAATATGAAAACCGCGAATAAATAATTAAGAGACACAAATAAATAATTAAGAGAAACAACCACGGTTTTCAAGAATCAAATATTTATAAACCAGAGCTAAATGATTTTAACCAAAATTCAAATTATACATTCAAATAATTCACACATGAAACAATGACCATAATGGAAATGGTATTTTTCCCAAAGGTTCATGCAAAAAAAAAAAAAAAAAAAAAAAAAAAAAAAAAAGAAGAGAGAAATCAACATTTTTGTAAAACGTTCAATGAAATTTCTCTAGTAGCTAAATACTCAAATGCCATACAAAATACAATAGCAAAATGAAGGGACGTGATCCCTACAATGTAGGTATCATCTACCTTCTCAAGCCAAGGCCTTCCTCTAAAAGAACTCCAAAAGAAGCTCAAGACACCAAAGAGATCATCAGATGGAAACTTTACTCATTAATTCTAGAAGCAATATCTGTTTCGAGTTTAGGAACATCCATAAAAATCATCATTTATCAATTCGGCCTCATGGCCTTAAGGGAAGCGCTACAGATGAACAAAGTAACTCTTATGTGGAGAGATGGGATGATGTGTTTGGTACAGACTAATCTGAAATTTAAGGTACTTACCAAGAATTCACATGATAATGCACCGGAAAATATATAAACTCAGGACCTTGTTCCTTTCCTTGCATTGAATGATTCCAGTGCCTTCTTCCTCAACTCGATCTCTAGCCTTTTCTGCTCAGCCTCGTCTGCATCATCGCTGTGATAAGACTCTTCCTTTGCAACTTGATCATCATCCGAGTAATTATCACTGAGGTTCTTAGCTTTTGTCTTCCCTGCACGGCGCTCTTCCTTTTTGCGCCGACGCTCTTCACGTTTTTGGCGCTTCTTCTCCTTCCGCAACCTCCTCTCCTCCTTCTTCCTCCTCTTGCTCTCCTTCCTCTCCAATTCAGAATCATAGCTGTCTTCAGAGTCCGAAGAAGTGTCGCGCCTGTCTGATTTTCTGTGTCTTTTCTTCTCCTTACTTCCACTTTTACGCTTATAGCCTTCCTCCAAATCAGAGTCTGAGTCATTGTGTCGGTTATTATTATTTTCAACTGATGGAAGCTCAGTGTCCTTGGCCTTACTTCGGTGTGAGTGGCTTTTTTCATCATGTTTCATACCTTCTCTTGAATATGACGGCTGCTGCTCCTCAACAAGTGAAGGTTCTTTGTGTGATGATGAAGATTTTTTATGATCGGGACTTCCAGGCACCTCCCTTTGAGGATGATTATCACTGAAAAATAACAAAAAACAAGAGCCACAGGCATGTAAACTTCACGTATAGACGATCAAAACATTTGAATACATTTTCCAAAGAGATAGACAAAATGAGGTCTTTAGTTCCTAATATTTCTTTCTAAATTCCAAAACATCGGGGACTTGTCCCCAAACTAACCTTCCAGGTGAAGGGACTTTGCCAACAATTGAAGAATTCAGTGATTTCCTCGATGAAGACCTAGATTCAAGATTCCCACCCTCCCTACAAGGAACATAATCAAAAAAAAAATATTCCAGAAAAGGAAAGCCAATGTCCCCAACAAGCAACAATCTAGTTAAATAGATCAAAATTAAAAATTGAAACATTGACTACGTATCTATTGATATATCCATATAAATTGGAGTGTTCAACATTGATTCTCAATTTGGAAGTAAAAACAAATAATTTGGAAGTATAAATTAGTTTGGAAATAAAAACAACTCAATTCTTAATTTAAATAATTTTATAAGTTTATTTATAGAAGTATCCATCAATATCAATACTTTATCTATATATCCATAAAGTTGAGATCTGGAATCAACACCAGTTAATTAAATTCAACATGTGTAGGTGAATTCATTTTTTTGATGAAATAGTGTAGGTGAATTCATTAGCAAATAATTAAATTCACCTAGTGTAGGTGGCCTCTTCTTCCTCTGCCTTTGTGTCACGACGATGCTGCTTTGCCTGTAATCTTGGAGAACTTAACCTGCCATCATAAGTAAATTACTCCGTTATCTTACTTGGAAAACTAAGGACAGGATGTACATGATCTCCCAAGATATACCGGGCATATAAACCAAAAAAGCTTGAAAGATAATGAAATAAAAATACACCAGGCATTATGATAGAGTAAAAAAATGACCACCTCCTATCATCGTTAGCACTCCTTGTAACTGGTGGAGAATTTGCTGGTGCTGGAGACTTCTCCAAAGACGATGATGAAGCTCGTGCTCTGTTATTGGAATTATTCCATTCCCTAGCATCCCTTTCTGGCGATCTTAAAGATCTAGAAGGTAGTTGGGATGCTGGAGATGTCTGAACATTTCTGTATCAAAATTTTAAGATGTAACAAAACCATGAACAAACCTTAATCATCTGAAAGGACATCAAGATAAAGGAAAATTATGTGCATATTAATCCCACAAAGCAATCATATGATCTCAGAACACTGAAAACTACAAGATATTTATCCATCCAGAAAGTGTATGTGGAGAAAAATAGGGGTGAGCAAAGCTAGCTGAAAACCCGAACTGAACGGCTAAAACCATCCGAAACCAAAGAAACCGGCCAGTTTTCTATGGAACCCAGTCGAGAATGTTTTTCTTGAAAAGAAACCAAACCCAAACCCAATCAGCTGCCGACTGATGAGAACCGAACCTCAACCAAACCACCCATTTAACCTATAAACCCCTTAGTCCTGTGTTGCCGCCCAACTACATTGAATATGTGTAAAAAAGAATCATCTGAAACAGCGTGCAGTGACAAATACTACTAACGACAAGCATGAAATAACCAGTCTCTCTTCTAAACGTCTCTGAATCCTCTAGGGGTTCTCCTAATCCTCTTCTAAATGCTCCAAAGAATGTCAAAAGAATTCCACCACAAAAAATCCAACCCTTATCATAAAAAACCAGATGAATAAAGCAACCCTCATCATAAAAAACCAGATGAATAAAACCAACCCATCATCAAATGTCAATCATATGAGCTAACCAAATACTAAAAGAATACAAAATAGAACTAGCAAACTGACATCCAAGAATTCGATCCAAATCTTTAAATGCTCCCCTGCAAACAATGAGGAAAACTACCCCTGAGGACCAGAGTTATGAAGTGGCCCTATAGCTTGCCTTTAGGATACTACTATGCTGTGCAGAGACTACTACGTAATGCTGTCTAAGAACACTATAGTTTCCATTTATGACCTGGACAACTAGAGGTCTTGTCCTTGACAACCTGGCCATAACCTCTGGCTCTTCATCGAATTGAAAGTGAAACACCTTTCAAAGGTAAAGAAATTTTTTTTATCATAAAAAAATGATTGAAAGGCTGCAAACTAATTTTCTTTTGATGCTTCAGTATGACATTTATTTGTAACGTTCTCGACATAAAATATTAAGATAAGATAATTCACAAATTCAAGCACTAAAAGGTTTCAGCCACAGCCTGAAAATTTAATCTTCTGCAGGTGGTTAGTAATCTAAACATTTAGCAGTTTTGATCAACAAATTACTAACATAGCTTGTATAAGGTATAATTCCTAACATAGTCCAAATTGTGTGTACTTCATCGTAGACAATCATCAAACACACATGCAGTAAAGTAGTAGACAAAATCACTACAGGATGCAAGCTTAACACAAGAAAAGAGAGTTACCTGCTTCTGTCCACGGGAGATTGAGACAGAGACCTCCTCCGATGTTGGGCAGATTTTACTTTGACAGGGGATGGGTTTTCCTGCTCCTCTGATGAATAACTTCGATCATATGTGGATCTACGACCATGTTGCGAAGGGCTTGATCTCTTGCGAAGTCCTGGAGATGACCTTTGTGGCAATGGAGGAGATTTGCTTAAAGAGGTTGATGGAGATCTACGTTCCAGAGGTGAGGGTGTTCTGCGATGATCAAGGGGTGATGACCTATCCAATTTCCGTGCTGGTGAGGGCGAAGGTGACATAGGTCGTCGAATGGGAGAACGAGACTTATGGCTTTTAATAGGTGATGGTGATCTACGACGGTGTGATGGAGATGGCGACCTACGACGACGCACAAAGGAAGGTGATTTTCGACGGTATGGAGATGGTGACCTACGACGTCGTGGTGGGGATGGTGACCTTCGACGTCGTATTGGAGATGGAGACCTTCTACGTCGTATAGGAGATGGTGACCTCCGACGTCGTATAGGTGATGGAGACCTGCGACGTCGTCCTGGTGATGGTGACCTACGACGTCGTCCTGGTGATGGAGACCTCCGACGTCGTACTGGTGAAGGTGACCTACGACGCCACTCTGGTGATGGTGATCTACGACGCCATTTAGGTGATGGTGATCTACGACGCCGTACAGGTGAAGGCGAACGACGACGTCTAATTGGTGATAGTGACCTACGATGCCTTGTGGGTGATGGTGATCTATTATGCTTATCAAGTGATGGTGACCTTCGATGTGCAGGTGTTGATGATAGACGATGCACAGGCGAAGATGACCGATATGGTGATTTACGATGAGGAGATGGTGAACTATGTTCAGAAGGAGAACGCAATTGGCGCACTTCTGGAGATCGAGATTTACGATGTGAAGTAGATCTAGATCTTCTCCTCAAATGTGATGATCTATGTCGAGGAGAGAATGAATCACGATGATCCCTTCGACGTGGACTAATAGACGACCTTCCTCGTGAAAAAGAGCGTCGTCTTCGCTGAGGTGATCCAGACATACTCCTTGACTTGTGTCTATCACTAAAAAAAATTATGAAAAAAGCATTAGTATAGCTAAGGGGATTTTAAAAAGCTCCATAGTAACCACATACTTTTGTTTTAAAAAAAACATTTTTATCGTCATTATAAAGATAAACGCATGCATCAATGAAAATTGGAAGTGACAAGAAAATAAGATGGCACACCCTTTTAACTAATATAAATTGATTAATTGCATTGGCTCGCTATAATTGGGTCAAAATAGGAAATGTACTTTGAGTAACTTCTAGAATTATAAATCAGCTGGCCAAAGACCTTTTAGGTGAGCCTTTGCGAAAGACCCAAGGCCACATATTTACAAATTTGTCAAATGTGACCTACGAAATATGATAAGAACTTTCTAAAGGACGGTATGCATACATTTGAAAATAACCTAGAAGATGTACGAGATTGAACAGCTAAATGAGACCTAGAGACCCTGTTAAAATATATTATTAGTTCATGCTCATTCCGTAATCTGATGGTTATAGGAAACAACATATTTTCTAGTTTCTTCTCTACAGATAGTTCCTTAGTCACTTGTAGTTTAAGCTTGGCAATAAAATTATAAACACCAGACATGTATATCATTGTCAAAGAAGAGACTTCTAGTCAAGCATCTGGTTGGAGATTCCTGGACATTTTCAGGAAGACATAATGCAGAACGATTTTCTATCACATGCAAATTAAAGTGACAATGATTTTAAAGTGGCAGAGATTTTATCAATCGTGAATTAAATATTATCAGATTTAAAACTCACCACAGCTACAAAACATGTCCTTTGCTAGAGAAGATCTCAAGACACAATATTTTTTCAAGATATGCCATTAGACTTGATAAGTGAGAATGTTAAATTTGTCTCTTTTTTTGGTCATATTTTAAAGGTAAAAAAAAAAAGTTTCTTTGCCATATCTTAAAGGTACCAAATAAACCATTGCACTAAAGCTGAAAATCAGTTTATTGTAATCCATTACCTGCTTCTTCCCCTAACACCATTTCTCTTTTCAGCCACTTCCTCGTCCTCGGGATAATTTCGCATAGCCCTTGAGCGCGCATTCTTTGACGCAGGCTCCAAAACAGAATTGGACACCTTTTCAGCCCCATCGTCCTACAGTAGTTTGAGGTAAAGGACATGAACCCAAATAATTGCAGAAGCTAGCTGAATGCCAGAGGAAATACAGAGAAAAGTTATGACCAAAAACCAATTTCAATCAATTATAACTCCAACATGAATAAAAAAATTACCATATTCTTCAATCTCTGCTCCTCAATTTCTCGATTTTCCTTCTCTCTCTTTTTCTGAATTTCATTAGCAAGAAAATCTGTCTCTGCCTATAATAATCAAAGGGAACTAGTCAATAGAAAGACACCAAGCAAGTTAGATAACTACTGTCAGTACAATAAATCTGAAATTCTAAAAACCTTCTTTTTCCTAATTTCTTCTTCTTTGGCATCCAAAAATTGTTGTGGTACACCACTGGCATTCTTCTGGGCACTGAGAAGTAGTATCCAGAGCTCTTTCATAAACTTCACAGTATTCTTTTCCATGAACCCAGTGAGTTGTATTTGAACTTCCTTCCCATTTACTTCCTGCACCAAAGCAGTTAATTGATGCAAATCGAACAGTACGTATTAAACCATTTCTATAGAATATATATTTTAGTAAATTGAGACAGCCTCAATTCATCCGCCACATGCCACTAGTGTAGTGTGGCTTGAGCAGCGCCACCATTCAGTAGCCTCAAAAAGGAATGATCAAATATCACATGATGTAACTATATTAACAAAATCTGAAAGGATACAAGAATACCTCCGTGGATGAGACATTTGTTTACCATCCCAAAATTTGATGTTACTTCTCTCATCCAGCAATTAGTAAATTTAAAATAAAAAATAAAAAAAATAAAAACTAAAAAAGAAGAAGAAGAAGAAGAAGAAAAAGAAAATTGTGGAATAAAATATTGAGGTAGCATGAAATTGCCTTAAATCCTACAGTGAAAATCTTGCAATTACCTTGCCATCCAAAAGACCATATATGAAGTTAATAAGAACTTCATCTTCAAACCCAAGAAGCTCGGTCACCCTCGTAGCAATCCACGGCCTGATAACATCCATCTTCACCTTTGTCGTATCCACCTAAGACACATCGCTCGTGCTTAATAATTACTGATTAACCCTTAAAATAATTAAACATTCGTAGCAACACGGATTAACATCTAGCTCAATTGCAACATAAAACAAACATCTGTGACAATTGAACAACAAACAACGCTTAATAACAATTCCAAGACGAAAAAAACAAACCAATTGGTCTAATTCAGCAGGGAACTTCTGTGTCTTCAACAGCTTTGCTTGCTTGTTCGAAAAACGAGTGTCTTGGTCCGCAGACGTACCCTAGTCAATGATAATGAAACAAAAATAATCATGAAGTGATTATTCCGATCTAACAAGAAAAAGAACAATTCTTGCGGCTATAACACATCATAATTATAGACAAAAACAAGATGGGAAGTCCTCCAACTTGACAATGAAAGTACAAAATTGCAAAAAAAGAACCTATCCCATCAAACAGAACTAAATCCCAAACACTCCCCAGCCAAACGTAAACGCTTAGGCTTCAGAAACAAGCTGATTCGCTTTGATTTATATAAAACCCAAAAAAAAAAAAAAAAAAACAAGCTGAAAACTAAGCTATAAGTTCATTTCGATCATTACCCGGAAAAACCCGCCAGACATTTTCAGGGTTTTTGGTGGGAAACAAGGTGGGTCTTTGGAGACGCTGAAAGAAAGAGAGTGGAGAAGGAATTAGGGTTAGTTGGAGGACATCTGCAAGTGGTGATTGTAAGCGATGGCTTGCGGAGAAATAAAGGGAGAGAAGAAGCTCCGAACAGTCGCCGACAGTGGCAGCTATGGCAAGAGATTACAAGTGACTCACAGCCGAAACGAATTGGACTGAACTCAGCTCTCGATTAATCTGCAAAGACGAATCGAAACGACGGATTGAGCCATCAATTGAGAATTTTGTACTCTTTTATCCTCGTCCTCATTCAACGTCGTGGAATTAGGGCAAAATTACTTGTATAACAATATCGAGTTTTTTTTTTTTTCTCTCTTTTTCATTTTCTTTTTTCTTTTTTTTAATCAGGGCTGTTTCATTTATTTAATTGGTCTTTGTTAATTATAAATATATACATATTTATATATATATATACATACATATATACATACATATATATACATACATATATATACATACATATACGTATATAAACATACACATGTACACATATACACATACATATCTATATATATACATACGTACATACATATATATACATACGTACATACATATATATACATACGTACATACATATATATACATACATATCTATATCTATACATACATATATTCTCAAAAGAAAAAATTTACCCCAATGGGTCATAATTGTTTTCAAATTAAGAGTCATTTAGATTGACCGGAGAACAAAAAAAAAAATTAAAAGACTCGTTTTATTTAAATTCTTTTAACAAAATTTGTTTAAAATATACCTAAGTAGTTATGTTGAGATGTTACTAAACATTTCAAAATTTTAAAACAAACTATTAAAAGGTTTCATTTTAGTTGTGAAGTTTGAAGCATTTTTTTCCAAACATCGATCGAAACGGTTTTATCGTTAAATTCATGAACGAAACAATTGTGTATGCTTGAATATTGCTTAACGAACAAAATTATAAACAAAAGCACATAGTTGGGAGTGGGGTTGAAAGAAAAAAAGAAGAATAGTAACATTTATGGTTTGCATATGTGTATGCGTCTTCATATTATTCGTGTTCGTATTTATATTGCAAACAGATAACATTTTAGTTTGAAGTCTAAGGTATAAAACAAAACCAAAATACAAAGAGTTACACTAATGAAAAATACCAGCACAACCAGAGCAAATAACCAAAAAAAAAAAACGAGTGACAAGCTCTCATTCCAGTCCAGAAGGAGCCATCAAAACCATACACAAAAGAAAGTATCATAGACCCTTTGACAAGTTAAGGGATATTGGAAGATTACTAGAGTTTAGAATCAATAGTCATCGAGTGACAATTGATTGTCAAAGGAAATACATCATCCTGAAAGAACAACACTAGAGGAAGAAGATAATCTACAGTAATTTTACGTGATATGAACGTCCAAGATACCACATGATCGGCCACAAAATTAAACCTAAGAACGAAGCCTTGAACGCCCACCACTGAAGAACATTCAATGGTAACAACAACTACCCTACAAGTAGATGAGTAAGAAGGACCCCAAAGTTGATCCCTCAACGCGAGCAAGGACCGAGTCATCACCAATTTTTTTTAATTTTTTTAAATAAACTTCAAACATTTCTAGAGGAAAAACTCTCTCAAGTTCAAAAGTACAATTGAAACCAACTCAATCTTAAGGTGTTTTTTATATTGCATTTGTGTTTTCACTTTTAATAATTTAACCTAATCTTTATTTATTGCATCTATTAATTTTATTAGATTTAAAATTTAAAATGTCAATGTTGCAAGTAATTAATTTTACCTAAACATTAATGGTTGAAGTCCACATTATCTAAAAAGATTGTAGAATTTTAAATTTAGGTCATTTTAGTCATGCAATTTGGGTAAAAACCACAACATTCAATCAATGTCCAAAGACTACAAGGGTTAGTAGTACTAAATTAAACAAGTGCATGACATTAAATGTCCTATTTGTCAAAGTTGTTATCCTGTTTAATGTAATTATGCCTTTAAAATTTTAAATAATGAAATATTGAATATATGCACATACAATGTCGGAACTAAAAAAATTGTTAGTCGGGGACTTTATTATCCAGTAAAGAGTTATGGTTGAACATGAGTTTAGAGGGAGCTAAAGGACTATTTTCCGTTGAGTCAACTAATGATATTGATATAATGTCAGTTATACATACAACAAACATAAAGTTGACTGGGTTCGAGCTTCTTGAACTTACACTAAATTCGTAGATGATCACATATAGCTACTGTTATATTTGTAAATGTTTTTTTAGGTAACACAATCTAATTTTCAAATCATATAATTGATTGTCAAAGTAAGCTTGATTTATTGACACAACCTTTATTTTAGAGGTCATGAGTTTCATTTTTCCATTGTGGATATTGTACTAAAAAACTCAGTACAGCAGTCATAAAATAGGGATCAAACCTTCTATCTAAAAAAAGGAGATTATGTCAATTATGTAATTTGTTGAAAGAAGTTAAAAGAGAACTTAACAAAGAGAAAGAAAAAAGTGATTTGAAAAGAAGTTACACTTCAAAGCATCACAAGTCAAAGGAAAGGAGCAATCAAAGGTGTCCACAAGATTCTCAACACACAGTAGATAAAACATCCAATGTAATGCAGCAGTTTGCAATGTCCAAATTCATCTCTCTTTCTCTGCCATCGCTCTGCCATTTCCATGGCCTTTTCTTTGCCCATTCGACCTCTCTTCACTCATAAGCCTTCTCTTTCATACAAGCATAAAACCCATTTGAAGGGTTCCCAAGTTATCTTCTCCTCTATTCGCACTACCCCATTGCTAGTTTCATCATTCACTGCCAATTTAGAGGCCTCATACCATAACCCAATTTCTTCTTCCTCTGTTTCCAAGCTCAGGCTCATTCCCAAGGTCCAGAAATCTTGGAACTCCATTCGAATTTGGTCTGTTGATTGGAATTTGTTGTTTTAATTCTTGTTTGCTTTGTAGGTTGGTGGTGATCGGGCTGATTATTCATCTGCGAAGGAAGAAACCAAGTCGGTTGATTCTGAAGCAGCCAATGAAGAAGAGTTTTCTTGGTCCTCTGTCATTTTGCCGTACGATTTTTGTTTCCCATCTCCTCTGTTCTCATTTCTGATTTGTGCTTGTGCCATTCGTTTACTGAATTTATGGGTTTATGGGGGTTTCTCTTCTTTGAATTAAGAATCATGCGAGGTCAATTCATCAATTGGGTCTGGTTTTGGCTTGTTAGCAGTTCAATACTTTTGGATTTTTGAGGTTTGCTCTTCATTGAATTAAGAACCACGTGAGATAAATTTATCAATTGGGTGTGGTTTTAGCTAATTAGCATTTTATTACTTTTGGGGTTCATGGGGTTTGCTCTTCATTGAACTAAGAACCATGTGAGGTAAATTCATCATTTGGGTCTAGTTTTAGCTATTTAGCATTTTATTTCTTTTGGGTTTATGGGGTTTGATCTTCATTGAATGAAGAACCATGTGAGTTCAATTCATTAATAGTTCTGGAGCTAATTAGCATTTTGTTACTTTGGGGTTTTTGAATTGGCAAATTGCCTCATCGAATTTTTGCATTATTAGGTTCTTGTTCCCTGCCTTGGGAGGTTTGTTGTTTGGATATGACATAGGCGCCACATCTGGAGCTACCCTCTCATTGCAGGTTGATCTATAACTTTCTGATACAATCAGTTTTCGTTTTCCACTCTGAAAATATTCTCTAGCTGAGAAGATATACCACACATGGCTCTTGACTGTTCTGTTTTTTACTTTCAAAATGTTAGTCACCAGAGCTTAGTGGTACCAGTTGGTTTAACCTCTCTGCCGTTCAACTTGGTCTTGTGGTGAGTTTTTTTTATAGGACTTACAATTGAAACTGTAATGCCAATATCTCCAAAACTTATCTGTCTTGTGTGTATCCCCTCAAATTTAGGTTAGTGGCTCTCTGTATGGAGCACTTCTTGGTTCCCTCCTTGTGTACCCAATTGCAGATTTTCTCGGTACGTGCTTTCAGGTTTGAAGCTTCTTATGAAGTTTATTTGACTGGTTTTATTATTTCGGTCATTAAGGACGAAGGAGGGAACTAATTATAGCAGCTGGACTATATGCACTTGGTAGCCTTACCACTGCTTATAGCCCTGATCTGGGGGTTCTTCTGGCAGGAAGACTTCTCTATGGCCTTGGTATTGGTCTGGTAATTTTTTTCTCTACTCTCCATACAAGTCCCTTAAGACTGCAAGAACATTCTGATATATATAATATATTGAATCAAAGTGTACATAATAACCTATTAAGTTGGTGAATAAATAGAGACCAAAACAATAATATAGGAAAAATAAAAATATGGAAAACATTAAATAGGAATAAACCCAACAAACCCTAATTTCCTTTAACAAACTAACCTTGGTCCTTTTTCAATTTAACAGGCCATGCATGGAGCTCCACTTTATATAGCCGAAACATGTCCATCCAAGATTCGAGGAACTTTAGTATCTTTGAAGGAGCTGTTTATAGTGCTAGGAATTTTGGTGCTGATCATAAACTTTTCCGTGTTGTTTAAGCTACTTCCATTTTGAGAATTCATTGTGACAATTAGCTAACTTTCCAAGAATTTGAAATTCTGCAGATGGGGTATTTAGTTGGCAGTCTTCAGATTAATGCGGTTGGAGGGTGGCGATATATGTATGGACTTAGTGCACCAGTTGCTTTCTTGATGGGATTAGGAATGTGGCTTCTCCCGCCATCTCCTCGTTGGTTACTTCTCAGGGCCGTTCAAGGTAAAGCGCCTTTACAGGATTCTAAAGAGGAAGCCATTGCTTCCTTGAGTAAACTTAGAGGACGACCTCCTGGTGATAAAGTATCTGAGAAGCAAATAGAAGAAACGTTTCTCTCCCTGAAATCTGCCTATTCAGAGCAGGAATCTGACGGGAGTATTTGGGAGGTCTTTCAAGGCCCGAGTTTGAAAGCCTTCATAATTGGTGGAGGTTTGGTTCTTTTTCAGCAGGTGTTCAGTCATCTCTAAAATTTGTTTTTCCTATTAGTTCTTTCCTTTCTTTTTGAAGAATACCATTTTAGCATAAAGAGCAAATAACTCAAGCTGTCTACAAATTCTATTCTATCATCTGTAACAGATAACTGGACAGCCGAGTGTTCTATATTATGCAGGTCCCATTCTTCAGGTTTTGAGCCTCCCATTTCTCTCTACTTAAACAAATTTTGTTCCATTATAGTTCAAGAAGGCAATTTTGTTGATCTCTGATAAACCATAATTTGTATACATCATTATGACTAAAGAATGCAGGATTTGCTGCTGCCTCTGACGCTACCAGAGTCTCAGTTGTTATTGGGGTGTTTAAGGTGAATGAGATAATTTGAAATAACATGCAATCTAAATCTAGGAAAGAATGTTTGCTGTTGATCATAATTCGTAATTTTGCTCCTGATCATTCTTCCTCCAGTTGCTTATGACGTGGGTAGCTGTGCTAAAAGTTGATGATCTTGGAAGAAGGCCTTTGCTCATTGGAGGTGTTAGTGGAATTGTAAGCATTTTAACCATATCCATTTCTTGGCGGCATCTCCAATAGCCTCGTAGTCTTGAAGAATGGCTTGTTTGGGGTTCTAATTCTGCCATCTCATTTTACTGCAGGCGCTTTCCTTGCTTCTTCTTTCGGCCTACTACAAATTTCTTGGTGGGTTCCCCATTGTCGCTGTAGGTGCCCTGCTTTTGTATGTAGGTTGTTACCAGGTATAATTTTCTCTTGCCTTTTTGGCCATGAGGCATATATATATCAGTCTCTTTCTTCCTATGTATGCACACTTTTATAGAATAATCAGTCTTCCTGAATTATAAACAAACTTAAACATGAAATTAGAATTTCTCTAATTCTTTGTTTTGCTAATTCTTCTTGTCAAAGGATGTGAAAAACTTTTTGAAATGCCATTACAGATATCCTTTGGACCAATCAGTTGGCTTATGGTGTCTGAAATATTTCCACTTCGAACTAGAGGGAAAGGAATCAGTCTTGCAGTTCTTACTAACTTCGGTTCAAATGCTATTGTCACATTTGCATTTTCACCTCTAAAGGTTGTTATTCCGTTAAACTTTCCCTTACTACTTATTCCCTTCTAAAAATAGTTGCTTATTCTTACCATTCTCTCCCCACTGTTTCTTGAGTCATTGAGGTCGATAAATGCTTAAATTGCTACTTTACAGGAATTGCTTGGAGCAGAAAACCTTTTCCTTCTTTTTGGTGCCATTGCATTGCTTTCACTTCTTTTTGTAGTTCTCCAAGTTCCCGAGACCAAAGGTCTAAGTCTGGAAGATATAGAATCCAAAATCTTGAAGTGATATACACCCAATGACCAAATTCTCCTTTCATGATATGTCAGTAATAAACACTTGTTTTCAGCAGTTGAATTGCCTAACATTTTGCAGAATTACTGCAACATATTTCTCGCTTGGAGACGCTGACACGACTGGGATCTGTTGAATATGTAAATGTAACGTGGCTACAAAACTACTTTCTCAAGTTGAATAGGTGTATACATGCTTTTATCCCTTCTTGAAATATGTATTTCTAAATGTTCTTACCATTATATTGATATCTACATCTTTGTTCTGTATATTATAATATCGCCAATTTGTCTAGAGTCATTTAAATATTTGAAATAAATTCAGAAACTGCATATTTAACTGTTGAGTTCGAAGTTTGAAACTATAAATTCACAAAATTCCTTACTACCTTATTTGTAGAAACAAACATTCCTTATTGAAAGTTCAAAAACAAACCCATCAGAGTACATTTCTGAACGTATGAGGAAAATCAAAATTTGAACACAAGCATCCGTTGCATTCTTCACATCATCTGAAATAAAAATACTGCAAAAGTATTTTATTGTTATTGTTACAATACAACTGAACAAAATCAAACAAATGAAGATAAATATGGTTGTAAATTTTTATTGTTTGGTGTCTGTGTCTAGAACTTCTGATGTGCGGCATAAATCCATTAATTTGCTTGGAGTATTCTTTCAAGGTTTTCTTCCTCAGCCACTGCATAGAGAGAAATATTTTTTTATTATGTTATATTATGTATTATGTGCACATGCATGTCACAGGCTGTAAAAGTAGAAACAGGAAGTTGCAGTAACTCACCTCTATGGGTGGTGGTAAAGATCGGCGCGCTCGATGAAGATTTTGCAGCTAAATGTGTAACTATTGGTTGTGGTGTTCCCTCCGCTGGTAAGGAAGGTTTTGCAGCCAAATGTGTAACCATTGGTTGTGGTGTTGCCTCCGCTGGTAAGGAAGGTTTTGCAGCCAAATGTGTAGTCAGTATTGCCTGTGGTGCTGCCTTGGCCTGTGGCGAAGGTTTTGGAGCCAAATGTGTAGTCAGTAGTGTCTGTGGTTCTCCCTTGGCCTGTGGTGAAGGTTTTGCAGCCAAATGTACTGCCAGAATTGCTTGTGGTGCCACCTCGGCGTGTGATGAAGATTTTGCAGCCACTGTCTGTGGTGTCTTCTCCACCGAGGATGAAGGTTTTACAGCCAAATGAGCAGCCAATGGTTGCGGTCTCGCTTCAGCTCGCACTGATTTTGCAGCCACTAGCTCTGGTGCCTTCTCAGCCCTTGATGAAGATTTTGCAACTGAATGTGCAGCCACTGGTTGTGGTGCCACTTCAACCTGCGATGAAGATTTTGCAGTCAAATGCGTAGACTTTGGCTGTGGTGCATCCCCAGCTCGCAACATAGAATTTACTGCTTCTCTCATCTTCTCTACTACACCTACACCAGGCTTTGCTCTCGGACTCAGTGCGTCGGACAACACCTGAGAAAGTGCTCTCTCATCTTCACCTGGCTCAAACTTGTGCATCAAGTACTCCTTTACTGAAACTCCTTTATCCCATATCTGCTCAGTTCCTTTACCAAGCTTTGGTGCTTGTGTATCTATTGGGTCAGAGCATGTCTTTTGAATTGTTGGGGAAGAAGATTTTCTTGGAGTTGATGGTGAAGAACGAGTTGATGAGTCGGACGGAGCAGAGACGGTGAGGCTCTGGATCTTTGAAGCAATAGCATGAGTAGCATCAGTAACAGTGGAATAAACTGGTGCCAACTTCTCAGTCATAGTTTCAGTTAGTGTCTTGCTTGGACTAGAAGGCTTGGCAACCTCCTTTTCTTGTATTATCTTCATGGTACTATTTGCGCTTGTAGTTTCATTCAATGTCTTGCTATTACCAATGGAAGGCTCAACGACCATTTGAGACGATGTCTTTGGAGAGTTGGAAGGTTTTTCGTCATGTCCAAAGGCAAGCTTTATTGTGTTCGCTAAAATATGATTCTCAGCAATCACAGGATCTGCTCGAGGATGCTGCCTAGCATTCTCTTTGCAGTCCTCTGGTGCGAGCTCTGATTCATACACTACAAAGGAAAAGAAAAAGGATGTTGTTCAAGTTCAAATCAACAAGTGGAATTTAGAGAATGTAAACGGAAAGAAGTTTTACTTGGGGCTCCTAGATATTCAGCATCGATACCGTCCTCCTCATCTTCATCCTCATCCAAGTTATAACCCCACGACGGTGTAGTGTTCTCGTCTTCACCGTGCCTCTTCTTGTTGCTGAGTGAGTATCTCAGTTTCTTTGCCTTTTCCTTTACCTTGGTGAAAACTGATTTCTTCTGATGGTGATCGATCTCATCTTCGAGGTCGTGGTCCTTTACAAGCACCGGAGATGCGTGTGTTGGAGACCATCTTGAAGCATCCCCTTCTGCACATGGAAATGGCTAAAGTATGTTAATTCTGAAAAGCTAGAGCTTTCAATGGATTTGTTTAGGACAGAATACACTTTTTCAGCTTGTATGCTTTTGCTTGAGATTTCAAAGAAATGGTCTATTTTACTAAGAATTCTTTGTTTTGGTTCATATTTTAAAGTAAAATTTTCATAAAGTTTAGCCAAATTTCAAAATATGTGAATTAAGTATATGGTGCTGGAGATCCTATTTAAATGAGATGATTTGGTAAAAGTTTACCCTTGCGTTTGGATTCTAGAATGTTGAAGAAATTCTATGATTTTAAATCCTATGATTTGAAATCCGAGAAATGATTTTAAATTATTTATTTTGTTTGGAACGAGAAAGATTTAAAATGAATGTATTTAAAATTTCATGTTTAGATGATAATTGAAAATGAGAAGAAAGTCAAGAATTTATTAATATAGGCTTTTATCTACAAAAGTGTTAATTGAAAATTTAAAAATGATGAGGTCAATTGTGTAATTTACTTTGAAATCTCCGACCATTTTGGTCGAGAAAGTTTTTAAGTAAAAACAGCATTTGAAATCATTTTGGATTTTAAAATTATTCTCTCTTATGCCATAACAAACATCGGAATCCATTTGGAATCCATTATGAATTGAAATTCTGTAAAATTCTGAGGTTGCATACAGAGCATTAAGATTATCATCTCACTTGAGATCACTTTTTCACGGTTATGTCGATCTTCAAATGCAAAATAAGTTTAACATACCACTCATGTCGACCAACAAAAACAAAAAAATATTTAAAAATTGAACAAAATTTTCTTTTAAGTTTCTTTCCCTAGTTTTTTTTTAGTTTGAAGAAACACTTTCAAGTGCCCATTTAAAATGCTAAACAAATAATATGCTCGAAGTTTCATTTCAAACAGAAGACGTCTGTTCAAAAACACAACTAAAATTCAAGATCAAAAACACAACTAAAATTCAAGATGGTAATAATAGAAGAAGATGATGGTTCATAAATATGATCAAGCAACGAATAACGACAACGTTGTTGTATGATTTTAAAAAAAAATTATCAAAAAAAAAAAAAAAACAAAACCGAGAAGTCGTCTCTACCTCGGAGAAGTTGTTCCATGGTTGGGCTAGCATTGCCACCATATGTTTGCATGTGATGGAATTGAGACATGATGATTTTGATGAGTTCTTTTTCCTTTTGTTTCTATTTAATTATGTCTCAATGAGAGCATGTGTGTATATATATATAAGGGAGGTGACAAATTAAACAACAACCACATGTACTTCTTTGTTACATACTAAATATATTTGTGGGCTAAATTTCTTCCAAAAGAAAGTGATTATCAAACCCTTTCTTTCTCCTTTACATAAGCCTACATCTTAGCAATTGACCAAAATCCACACAAATCAACTCCACATCTCCAAAAACTCCTCTCATTTTTGTGTTTGTAAGACCTTTTATATATATATATATATATATAAAAGAAAACAATAAATATATTTAACGTTAAAGGTTTTATTATGTACGGAAGAATAAACCACTCAACATAACATAACTGGTTGAGATATACACTATCAATTAAAAGATCAAATGTTTGATTCCTCATATTTAGGATGTTGCTCAACTAAAAGTGAAATGTTGTTTAAACTTGTATTAATATTTTAGGACGATGTGTATCTTTAATTTTTATTATCAAAAGTGACCTTAACTATTGGCCGATGAAGTAATTCCTTTTTAAACTCGCGTTTCTATATATATGTATATATGACAATGAGGTTAGGTGCAACAAATCCCCTGCATCTCTCTTTGGTACATGCAGAAAAAAAAATACAATTCAATTTTTTTTAAAAAAATTGTTGCATGTCAATATTTTACTAGGTAACTGGTTGGGCTACACAAGACAACACATAAGTTTTTTTAAAAAAAGTATCATTTTCACCATTTATTTTTGAAAAAAATAATTTATTATTATAATTTTCTCCCATCCTCGTCTCTCTAGTTACCTTCCATCCTTCACACACATTGTAACAACCTAACTTCTCAAAATCAAAATCAATCAACCACATTTAAACTCAGAGGAAAAATAATTCTAGTTCAAAGTCTTTGAAAAAGTAGCTAGAAACGGAAAACATCATCACATCATCATTTAACTATTTATGTAAAACAAAAGGTAAAGTATAAAAACAATTTTTAAGAGTTGTTTTCAAATAGAGTAAAATGGACCAAAATATTTATAAAATATAGAAAATTTCATATTATTAAATTTTGCTATATTTCTAAATATTTTCAACAATTTCATCAATTGAAATAGTTTTCTGAATTTTAATCTTACTTATAATATTAATATGTCAGATAAAAGTTGATTAGTTTTTGTAAAATTTTATTAGTATTAGCAATAATAATTAAAAAAATGGTCATTTTCAAATATAGCAAAATAAACTAAAATATTAGTGTCTATCCACGAAAAACTACTGCTTGTATGACGATAGACTAAACTATCACGTCCATAGATTGTGATATTTTGATTAATATTTTTAAAATTTTATGATTTAAAACAATTTTTATAAGAAAAAAAAGACAAATATAGAAATTAGGAACTAATAAATATTAATAATACAAGCAAACATTGTAAAGGCCGCCCTTAGAAAAAAAATAAAAAGAAAAAGGAAAAAAAGAAGAAAACTCTCGATTTTCGAAAAACCCCGATAGAGAGAAGTGAAGGAAGCAAAGGAAAGAAGTAAACAGAGAGAGAGAGCGCAAAACCCAAATCCTCATTTCTTCTTCCCTTATCTCCTTTTCCTCTTTCTCTTTGCCCTTCCATTCCAAAAATGCCAGCCCTCGCCGCTCATACCCATCTCCCCACTTCCACAAATTTCCCCAACTCACCGGTTTCCCGCCGCACTCGCCGGATTGCACCTCCAATCGCCGCTTCTACCAACCCCCATCTTCCCACCTTCAAATGTAATCTTTCTTCCTCTTCTCAAACTCCACAACCCATTCAATCCACACCTTCAAAACCCCATCTCAAATCCATCGCTAAAGCCCTTGCTGTGTCTTCCTCTGTTACCCTTGTTATCAAATTCTGTTCGTTTCTTGGAAATGGAGATGGGAACTTTGGTGGGGGTGGTGGATTTGGTGGTGGAGGTGGTGGCGGTGGTGGGGATAGTGGTGGGTTTTGGAGGAAATTCTTTTCCCCTGCTGCATTGGCTGATGAGCCTCAGAATCAGGAGTGGGATTCTCATGGTTTGCCTGCTGACATTGTTGTCCAGCTCAATAAGCTTAGTGGGTTTAAGAAGTATAAGGTTTCTGATATTTTTTTCTTTGATCGTTGGAGTGGAACCACCGTTGGTACTGAGGACTCGTTCAACGAGATGGTTTCGTTGAGACCTGGTGGGATATACACCAAGGCTCAGCTTCAGAAAGAGCTGGAAACTCTTGCGACTTGTGGGATGTTTGAGAAGGTTGATTTGGATGGGAAAACTAACGCTGATGGTACTATTGCTGTCACAATTTCGTTCAGTGAAAGTACTTGGGAATCTGCCGAGAGGTTTAGATGTGTCAATGTTGGTCTGATGCAACAGACGAAAGCAGTGGAAATGGACGCTGATATGACGGACAAGGAGAAGATGGAGTATTTTAGGAGCCAAGAGAAGGATTACAAGAGGAGAATTGAGAGGGCGAGACCATGTATGTTGCCAGCGCCAGTGCAGAGGGAGGTGGTTCGGATGTTGAGAGATCAGGGGAAGGTCAGTGCGAGGCTTTTGCAGAAGATTCGGGATAGGGTTCAGAAATGGTACCATGATGAAGGGTATGCTTGTGCTCAGGTGGTCAATTTTGGGAATTTGAATACCAAGGAGGTTGTTTGTGAGGTGGTGGAAGGGGACATAACTCAGTTGGTGATTCAGTTCCAGGATAAGCTTGGTAATGTTGTTGAGGGAAATACTCAACTCCCTGTGGTGAGGAGGGAACTGCCCAAACAGGTAGAATCCTTTAAATCCTTCACTCGGTTGTTTTAATAATTGTAGTTAAGTTACAAATTTGATCACGAAACTTGATGGCTGTGGCTTTTTTATTCTTAAACTTTAAAGAGCTTCAATTACGTAAATGACTGCGTTAATGCTGTTATCATACATGCTATTGGAGAAACGTTAGTTCTGAGTCTCTGACACAACATAGGAGGGAAGTAGAATTTTTTTAATAATGTGGCGTTTGTTGGAATTCTTTTTTGGACTGTCATTCTATATATTTTGTTCATGTTTACTTCTTTCTACTATTCTTCATCACATTGTTCCAAATGAGTCAACATGATCGTTTAGGCAATGGTTTTAAAAGGAGGGGCTTATGGAGTTCACAATTCAAAATCTAGAAACGTAATGGATATATTAATGTTATTATTATTTTTTTAAGTTTAGAGATTAAATAGACATGGCAGTGCTCCAAAGTTCAAACTAATTTTGTTTTATAAACCAAAATTGTGTATCTTGTGGATCTTAAAAAAGAGAAACAAATGTTAACTTATTGGTGTTTCAAAATTAAACTTCATACTATGGCCAGAATGTTCTTTTGAATGCTATTACATAACCTTAAATGAGTTTTTGGTTATAATTGTTTTCTTGGATCATTCTTATGTGTTGAAAATTTTGAATTGTGTGTCACAGCTTCGCCCAGGCAATGTTTTTAACATAGAAGCAGGAAAGAAAGCTCTGAGGAACATCAACTCACTTGCCTTGTTTTCAAATATTGAAGTGAATCCACGTCCTGATGAGAAGAATGAAGGTGGGATTATTGTTGAAATTAAACTTAAAGAACTGGACCAAAAAACTGCTGAAGTCAGTTCAGAATGGAGCATTGTGCCTGGGCGTGGTGGACGTCCCACTTTGGTATGTCATGTCTAAGTTTCTTGTATATCTATTTTATCTTATGCTTCCATTACTTTTACGACATCATTTAGATTTGAATTATGATTGAACATGTTTCTTTTTTGTGGGCTTTGTGCTTTTAGGCTTCACTGCAGCCTGGTGGAACGGTTACTTTTGAACATCGAAATATCAAAGGATTAAATCGATCTATTCTTGGCACTATAACAACTAGTAACTTTTTCAATCCTCAGGTAGTCCAATCAGAGTCATGGTATAGTTTTTCTTTTTCACTGCTTCAGGCTATTTATCCCAAACAATTTTGAATGATAAAATCTCAACAATTTCTTTTATTCAGGATGACCTTTCATTTAAGCTTGAGTATGTGCATCCATATTTGGATGGTGTCTATAACCCACGCAACCGAACTCTTCGAGTTAGTTGCTTCAACAGCCGAAAACTGAGTCCTGTCTTCACTGGCGGACCAGGGGCAGATGAAGTTCCACCTATATGGGTTGATCGAGCTGGTGTTAAAGCTAACATTACTGAGGTGCTTATCAGTGACTGATTAGTATTTTCTAGATTTATCACCTTTTGTAGCATTCTTTGGAAACAGTGTTTCTGATGTTGTGGCCATTTGTTGAACAGAATTTCACCCGCCAAAGCAAATTTACTTATGGGGCTGTTGTGGAAGAGATAATCACAAGGGACGAAAGTAGTAATGTCTGTCCAAATGGCCAGAGGGCATTGCTTGGTGGAGGTATTAGTGCTGATGGACCACCCACAACTCTAAGTGGGACTGGTACCGATAGGATGGTATTTTTACAAGCAAATATAACGCGGGATAATACAAAATTTATTAATGGTGCTATAATCGGCGAGAGGAATGTATTTCAGGTGCGAGTCTGTCTTAATATCTGTATTGTGACCTGTTTGTATTTTATGAATTTGATGCCATGTAGTGATTACCCTTTTCATTGTTTCATTGAAGCAATTGTTTTCCTTTCTTTTCACACTAAATAATGGATAATACAAATTCGTAAGTGGCACTATAGTCAGTGAGAGGAATGTGTTTCAGATGCGAGCCTGTCTTTATACTGGCATCTTGACCTTTTTGTCACCCTTTTATTGTTTTATTAAACCAACTATTCACCTATTTTTAGTTCTAACTAATGGTTAGAAAGATGACAGATTTAAAAGGGTTTTGTGCACCTTCATGCCATAGAACTATCTTTTGACTGTTTGTGTGCTATGGTGGATATCTACTGTTTCATTTGCTCGTGTTTACATTTAAAATTTGAGTTTGTTTCATTTCATATGTTTGTTTTTCCCTACGATTTCTTCCTCTTAGTTGAAATTGTGACTAAGATTTTAGAACTTGTAACTGAAATGAAATGTGTATGGGTGGTCTTAGTGCCCCCTGCTCAGGTTCTTCCAATCAAAGTATGCTGGCTGATAAGTTTTTATGAATTTTGAAATGGAGCAAAACAAAGTTTCTTTCTGGTTGATTTTTGAATATCACTTGTATAATTGCAGGTAGACCAAGGCATTGGGGTGGGCAGCAATTTTCCGTTCTTCAACCGCCACCAACTTACATTGACGCGGTTTATGCAGCTGAAGGAGGTCGAGGAAGGTGCAGGCAAACCACCTCCTCCCGTGCTTGTCCTCCATGGCCATTATGGTGGCTGTGTAGGAGACCTTCCAAGTTATGATGCTTTTACCCTTGGAGGGCCCTATTCTGTGAGAGGTTACAATATGGGTGAGTTGGGTGCAGCACGAAACATCCTCGAGGTAAATCCATCTTAAACGTACTTGAAAATGTTTCAACTCTTAACATGAATTTAGAGAGCAATCTCCTAATTTCTAGCCTATTGGTTTTCTTCAGCTTGCAGCCGAGCTACGAATCCCTGTTAAAGGCACGCATGTATATGCATTTGTCGAACATGGGAACGATCTTGGAAGTTCGAAAGATGTGAAGGGAAACCCAACGGAGGTATATAGGCGAGTGGGGCATGGTTCGTCATACGGTGCTGGTGTGAAGTTAGGGCTTGTTCGGGCCGAGTATGCTGTGGACAATAACTCAGGCACAGGTGCTTTGTTTTTCCGTTTTGGAGAAAGGTTTTGAGATAGTTTAAATTTGTATTCCATTTTTGGTTAGTATAGCCGGCTCTTTAGGTTGTGTGGTTGGAGAATGTTGGAGCTGTATTCTTAAGCACAATCAAGTTAGAGAGTTATTTTTTGTCTTTCAACCTTTGTTTATTGTTGTTCCATTTTCTTTTTTTTATCTTTTTTATTTTGTTCAAGGGGTGCAAGAAAATCATCCATGCTAGATTACATATATAATTATTATATGCTCTGCTTGAACAGAAATTCAACTTTATGAATAATTTCTTTTGTTGATTTGATCTTTATTTATTCATTTTGGATGTAATGACACGAGAATGATTCAAAAATAATTTAGGGTTTAGGGTGTAGGATTACTAAAAATTGTCGATGACATGACAAACGTGGATTAGCATGAGTAAAAGTTAAATACTCACTTTATTTTTTAACTTAAGTCTATCTTTTAATTTTTTTAGATTGCATGTTTAGGTTTATTTTATTAGTTTGCATAATTGTGAAATGTGCTACTAACTTGAATTAGTTACTTGATCTATTTAATTTTCTTAAATTAAAATTCAAGTTTAGTTGCACATTTAGAATTTCAAAATTAAAATTGGTAGACAACCCTATTCACCGTTACCATTATATCCTACAAAAAATTATCAATTTGACACTTTACAGCTACAATTTCTGCTGGACTCCCAAAGATAGAGGTAAAGGTAACTGTAAAATTGACAACTGTTATCTTTACCGCTATCACTTGACCCTAACAGGTACAGGTAAAGGTAACAATGTCAATAATAATAAATTTTCATAATTTAAAATAAATAAGATAAAAACAATCCAATTACATTTGTGATTTCAACTCATTACAGTTAATTCGTCAATGAATTTTCATTACAATTACATCGATTTTCAATACAATTTGGTAAACGTGACCTTAAGTTGATATACTACTTATCGAAACAAATGTTTTTAATTAATGCTACTTAAAAAAAAAAGCCCTAGGATTGTAAATTTTCAAAGTTAATGTACAAATAAATCATAGGTTTATTTATTTAGTCGTTTCTTTATTATTATTATTATTAACTTTAGACAAACCTCTCGGTAGCTAACACGTACTATATCGTTGCATTATGCTTTTAGGCAGTTAAAATTCCACATGTTCCTTTAAACATTCCTACCTTTTTTAATTATTATTTTAAAATCTTCATTCTCTCATCCACCATCAAATAATTATATTTTTCTATCTAGTTTAATCATTAACCAAATACTTTGGTTAACTTAAACAACGTCTTGTTTGATAATCGTTTTGTTTTTTGTTCTAAGTTTTTGAAAATTAAACCCTAAACACTTATTTAACGTTTGAATTTTTTGCTTTGTTATCTATTTTTATTAATGTTATTAAAAACTATAAGTAAAAAATTTGAAAACTAAAAAAAGTAGTAATGTAAAACTAATTTCTAGCTTGAACACAAATCTTTAAGAATTCTCGAAGAGCTCGTCTTATTCCGAGTAAAAAAGGACTTTAACCCTAACTCTTATTACATAAATTCCCTCCCCCTCTTAAAAGAAAACCCAACCTTGAGTTGATTAGGGTGCTAGTTGGAAGGAAGGAAACAAAATAAGGGACATTAAAGGTTGAGAAGATCTTGTATGAATGTGATACATCTACTTCATAAGCGCTCTCTCCAATCTTGCTAATAGTTAATCGAGGTAGTTTAGTATGAACTATATCAAATGATGATTTTACTGTAGATCTATTCTTCATGCAGTCGTAACCGAACTTTGCTTGTGGTATTATGAGGTCCCGTTATCTTGGTGTAATTCGTCTTTACAAAGACAACAAATTAAGTTGCCTAAGTTATGGTTGCTTACTCATATCTGACCATCCATTTACGGATGCTAGGAGAGCTAAAACGTAATTCAATATTGAACTTCTTCCACAAGATAGAAATAAAAGCGTAAGTCATAGAATCAATAACGTCCAAATTTCTTGAGCTCAATTAATAGATGAAATATTTATCTTTTCTCCATAGATCCTTTGTAAGATCTTCTAACAATAATCAATCTTGGAATGATATGACTCTCAATGGGTGAAAATAAATCATTGGAAAATGTGAGATCTTATCTAATATCTTATGAAAATTGTTCATCTTTGGGCATTGGGTAGAAAATTGAAGACCCAAAATTGTCTTGAGTTGTATGTAATTTTCTTTTGTATGCTCAAATATAATGGTTCTTTTTCTAAGTTTTCGATCGTCCATTGCCTTTTGAAAGTCCTCCTAATAGATGTTTTTATTTGAATATTTCTATTTTCATGGAAATGTTTCAACCTCCAAATTGGCGTTGGGATGGTTCCCAATCTTTACGTTGATTTTTTGAAAAACAGGGTTGATCGATCAAATCGTTGGACCCTTTGTCGATATTGTCACCTTCTTATTCCATCCCAAACTGCCTTAGAAATGTTATAGGCGTCATTAGAATAACTAGAATAAGATTTTCAATGTAGATCATGACAGGTTCTTTGAGAGATTCAGGCATGAGCAAAATTAATATGTTGGAATTCTTCTTTGGAATCACTTGAACAAAAACCATTAATACCTCGTTGTAAAAATTACTTTAAACTAAATAAAAATGCTCATATAGTTAGTATGGTCGTGGTAAATTTATTTGAAGTTTTCTTGAGTTCGAAAAAAAAAATTTAAAACAAATGATATACATATTAGAAATTATAAAAAAAATATACAATTTAGTCCAAACCAAATGGTCTAGACCCTAAAATTGAAAGTTCAAGCAATCTATTAGAAATTCATGGAAGTGTAATGATCTATTAGATATTCTTTTTGTAAAGTTTAATAACTCATTAGACATAAAATTCAAATTTCAATAATCTTGATATCTTTTAAAGTTCAAAAACTTTGAGATAAAATTTATAATTCAACCATAACTTTTTCGTGGGTTATTACACGAGAGTAAAACATAGACCCCAAATCTCAAATACTTCAGAGTATGAATTTTGTACTTCATTTATAGTGTCACGTTAGCATGCTTTTAAAAATGGTGTGAGACTCATTGATATTAATGTATAGCCCATGATTAACTCTACTAAGCAAGAAATGTTTTGATCCAACACAAAAAATGCTTGTTTTGCCATAGTACGATTGACATGTAGTATATTTTAACACCATCCAGAGCCTTGTGGTTTGAATCTTTCACTTCTATTGTACTAAAAAGAAAAATAGAGAGAATGCCATCCAACACTTTTAAAAACTTAATTAACATAGTCTCTAAATTGGTGATATCTCCTATGTCATCCAACACTTTTAAAAACTTAATTAATGTCAAATATTTTGAATTACGTTTCCACTATTTATGCTATACTTCGAGTTCAAACACGTGGAGAGGAATGAACTACCGATGTTTAAAATGATAATTAATGTTTTATTCACTTGAGTTATGCTTGAATTAGCTATATTTCCAGCCTAACATGACAACTCAGTTAACACGGAATGAAAAGTTTTTCATTTTCTATACTGCCTCCGTTTATTGTTTACCATTAAAAATAATACGAGATCCACCAACATTTAAGATATATTTACGAAAAAAATTTCCTCCCTAATAGATAGATGGGTCAGATCTCAAAACTTACAACACATTGATGGCAGGCTCTTCATGGACACAGAGAGAACTGAGGTTTCATTCGGATTGGACATATGAAGCTTTTTTTATGTCGTTTTGTCAAAAATTCACATGTCCTTCAGCTGAAACTGTTTGACATACAGTTTTCTCCAACAAAAGGTTCCAAACCTAATAGGAGACAACAAGAGAGAAGAGAATCAATTAAGGGATATAGTAAAAATCTTAAGACATCTTGCTCAGGCCTGGGGAACTTGGGGGATAACAATGCCCATAAATTGAACAGGTTTGGTCAATAAACACCTTGACAAGAATTAGCTTTAGAATGTGATAAGAAATTGAGATAATAGAAGATCCATCCCTGGATTAGACAAAGGAGCCATGGAGCTGAAAGTCGCCGATCACTCGAAAATACAACCGGGAAGGATGAATCACTGTAATATTTAGTTTGCACATGGAACTGAGTGACATCTCTAGACATGAGTAAGTCTAGTTTAGGCAAAAGACAAACCAAGAAGCTGGATTTCCCAAAATAAACAGTTATTAGCCATGTGTAAATCAAGTAAAGATCAAAATAAACATGGGGGATGGATATGGGGCTGTTTCTTGTCTATAATGAATAAGATGGTCCTCACTTATGTCTATGAATGGTAATATTTGCTATTATGATATGATTTTGTTGAGAAGTTGAATCCAAATTCTGAAGAGGAAAGAATGAAGAAAAGATTTTAAGTGGAGAGACCGTGAACTTGTATAATCATCAAGTTTCACATCAGTCATTATTAGTCAAGAGACCGAGAGGCTTCGCTAGAGTACATCCACTAGAGCTTGTGACACAAGTGCACAATGAGTTGCACAAACTAGAATGAAAAATGAAAATCTCAATCTTCTTGGAGATACAGTTGCGATATCTCAAAGGTATTCAATAATTGGCAATTGTTGACTTACTGATAGACAACGTAATAATATAATCGATAGGAAATGTTTGAGTTCATGTTGAGTATCATCAATCTGGACGTCCGCTGCTGTTTATGTCAGAGAACATATCGAAAGCAAATTCCTTCCAGAGTGACATCTGCAAGTGGCATGCTAATCATAAGTTAAGGTAGTCAATCAATAGACAAGTTTGGACCAATTTAACCAAATAGAAAAACCTCATAAAAGATCTTTGCATATCAAACTGAAACCAAAGACCAAGTACCAAGGCTATATTCAAGAGAACCAATCAGGCATTCATCAAAGGAAAATTAACCTTTCAACGTCATCCTAAGGAGAGAATCAACAACACACATATCCATTCCACTGATAAGGATCATTTGGTGTGCCCTTTGATACTTCTATAATTCACCAGAGGTGATGGGCAAGTTTTTCAATGTGATGAGATTAGACCATCTCTTGCCTGCTGTAACTACAGTGTCATGCATCTTAGATCACACCTGAATGATGTTTGTAACTTTTATTCAGGTTGTCATATAACTCCCAAGGTTAAAAACATGGCGTCAAAATAACATGCTTAGTGACTTGATGCGGTTGGTCTAAAAGCATAGCAGATTATAAAAGGAAAATATTTGCAGTATAAGGTCAAACAGATTGCAATTTATTGCATCTTCTTAGATCAAAATTGTTTAGTTTTACATACATTATCACAATCTGGCCGTAATTCATATAACTTAAGCTTATGCTTTCTTAACATCCAAAGAGGGAACTGATTTGACCTAAAACGTTCAACTCCCGCTGTTCTACTGGATCCATGCACTAAAAAAAGAGAAAATTATATGAATATGCATAGGACAAAGTAACAATAACAGTTGAAATGTTAATATCCACGTAGCCATTACACAAGAAGAAAGCAAGCATGAAAACAAACAATAAATTTCTTAACAAATTTTGGCAACAATATCAAGCCATAAATTGAAGTATGGTCATTGTGGCAGAAAAAGTTCATTGAGCAAAACTTGCATGTGGAAGTGTAATTTCTGCAAGAAGAAAACAGGTAATAAATCCACTATGCTGAAGGGAAATCTTAGATTGCTTATTAGTGGACTTCCTTACCTGCACGATCGTCCTAGGGTGGAGACTACACAATAAAGATCAAAACAAGCATATCTAACTAACTTTACTTTCAAGAAGTGATCTAACTGAGAAGTGTAGCATAGTGAGGAATTAGAAGCAGAAGAGTAAAGTTAATTACTCTGTGGTTCAACTGAAAAAAGTAACGTCGCATTGTTTGAAAGCTATTTATGGAAAAAAAAGGACTTTTTGCTTTACTAGAACAAAATTTCAGTTTACATATTTTTGGTGAACTACCTTTTAGGGTTTTTTTTCCCTTTTAATTTAGTTTCACACTACATGCCCATTTCTTAGAATAAATTATGTTATTCCTTCCCAATCACAATTACAAATAATATGACAATTAATCCCAAAATATTGATACTCTATGACACAACATAAAAAATTTGCAAATATAACAAAATTTAGAGAAAGTCTACCCCTAATCTATCGGTGACATGATGCATCAATAACAAGAGTCTATCAGCAATTCTTTAAAAAAGTTATTATACACTTAATTACTAACCCTAAAACTGCTACCCGTTGCAATTACCCAAATCACAAATACAAAGCAAACTTATTCTTAATTCATACAAGTCATCTAGCTACAGTTATTGGGAATAGTTTGAAAAACAAAATCAGAAAGCTGGTGTCTTAAAATAGTCCCCAAAAGCCAATAACAAACAAGCCGCGTATTCTTGTCTTACTAAACACACTTAAACGAAAAAGAAAGCTTTCAAGTTTCAACAAACTCAATAATACTGCTTTTCGAAGATAAATTTTATCTGGGGTTCACCGTTTCACGTGTTTGATACAGAACTTGTTGTTAAGTTCGAGAAATCCACCGATTCCTAACACACAGACTGTTCATTAGAGACGCAAGCACCATTAGCAGAATCCAGTCTTAGAAACTAAAAATTAAAGGAAAAAAATTTAGGACAAATATAATTCAAATAGTTTACGAACTAAGCCGCAGAAGTACAATGAATTCTATCAAATCGATAGTATGTCAAAATTCCCAGATACCAAAGCTAAACTGTCGCTCCAGTAAAACTTAATAACACTCATTAATAAGGTATACGCAAAAACTCAGTAAGATTAAGCATCCAACCTGAAACTTAGCCGGAATTCACTTATCATTAGTATTAGGAGGTACATGAGGATGAGGGTAAGGCACGATCGAACTGTATTTGTTCCCCGACCAATCTCTCTGATGCATCATATTGAACGGATGCGTTTCAAAGCCAGGGTACACCTGTGCGCTTCCCGTATGAGCTACAGGCATACCCATATAACTATGAGCATGACCAGACGCTGCCATGCCAAGCACCGGCATCGGCATCATAGGTGGTCCATACGGCATCGGAGTCGGAACTGGCAAATGCCCATTTCCATTTGCTTGTCCATTGTTGGTTGACTCGTGCAAGGTCTGCGGTACAGGCGTGGAGGCAAAAATCCGGTCCGGCGACGACGGCCCCTCGTTGGAAGACCCCTGCATCCTCTTCAAGTAAAGCCTATATTTCTGAAGATGACTCGCAACATTCTCCCGAGTCAATCCCTCCACGTTCATTAACTGCATAATAGTTTTAGGAACTGCGTTCTTAATCCCAAGATGAGCAACAACGTCCACAAATCGCTTATGCAATTGTGGCGTCCATACAAGTCGCGGTCTCTTCAAAGTCCGAGCCGATGGATCATCCATAGAATTATCCGTCCGAAGAGCCGAATCAGCCTCTTCTGCACAATCAACTTTCCTTAATTTCCTAGAATCCGACCCTGCGTCCCTCTCCGTTGCCTCATCTTCTTCAACCACCATCGGATCATGATCCTGAGTTCGATCATCGTTAAACGACTTGAAATTATTCGATGAAAACGCTTGTGCTTGAAATCCACGAAGATTCGATAGCGTATTCTGCGACGCTCGATTAACATCCATGAGTGTCCGACATGGTCCGGTTGAAATACTGAATGCAGATGCAAGCTCCGGTGGAATCAAAGTCTGAGACAGAGGAGTAAGATCATCGGCGTCAGGCAAACCCGTTTCCCATTCAAATACTCGCTCCTCATGAGCACAGCTTTCATCTTCACCACCACCACCACCTCCGTTTTCATATTCCGCCATCTTCACCTCCTCTCCCATCCTCCACTCCAAAACCTAGGGCTCGTTCCTCTGTTTCAAGTTTCAACTCAAGAACGAGATTCAATCAAAACTAAAAACAATAAAAACCTAATTCCTCCGAGGGTTTAGGACTTCGAATTAGAGTCAGTTACGATCGTAGTCCGAGAAAATTCCGGCGAAAGAAAATTGAAGAAACAAACAACAACGATGAAGAAATGGAAGCAATGAAGAACCGAAATCAATTGGTTTTTTTTTTTTTTAAAGATATTTCAAGAAAAATAATAATTAAAAGAAATATATTTCTTTTTGATTTAATTTATTTATTGGAAAGGCCATAAAAAGTGCAATATCCGTTTCCAGATCGGCCTATTCCCTCTGCCAACGTGGACGACTTACCCAGATATTTTTGATCCGCTAAATATCTTCTTTCAAATTTCCACTCGCTCTTACTTAACTTTTTCCTCTACTCGCTTTATCTTTTCTCCACGTGTCCTTTCTTAGGTCATCCACCAGTAATATCGTGACTCTCATGATTAGAATTCGAAGTGGTGACGTGGTAAAGCGAGTTCCATTTGATTTGTGGAGTTTACGGAAATATCCTTCGTTTTACAATCCTTATACGGCGCGTGATTCGCTGGAAGGCTACATGTAAGCAAAAAGGGTTTGATTTAAAAAGGGTAGTTAAGTCATTAGGTGGATTTATTATTGTTTTTTGCACCGACTTTTGAACTTTAGCCTTTTTTGAAATTTTAATTTTAATAATTTAATGGGAATTAGTGGACTAACCAATAGGAAGAGAGCAAATTGGGTGACAGCTGTTAATTTGGACGGAATATTGATGACGGCCAAACAAACGGCAGCCACGAGTTTTGGCCTTACAGTACGGGAAGATTTGAGATAATGTACTTAACGCTATAAAGAAAAAAAAAGTATTTATTTATTTATTTTTCTTTTATTTACCTTTTCATTTTCATGTAGTTTTTTTATTGGAGAAAAAAACATTTTTTAGATTTTTGTTACGTATTTTGGATTTAGTCCTATTTTATCTAAGTTTTGATATATTAATTTTTAGAGTTTATGTTTTGAGTAGGGATGACAAACGTTTTCGTGGAGTCAAGTCCCCATGGGTACTCGCTCGGTCGGAGAATCCTCGATTTGACTTGGGACGGGTCAAATCGAGGACACCAATCAAATTCCTAAATCGGAAACAGGGTGGAGATGGGGAGGGTATCCTCAACCCATGCCCGACCCAGCCCCAAATACTTTATTATTATTATTCTTATTTATTTGTTTATTTATTTATATTTAAATGGTTTTTTTTAACTAAATTTGAAACAGTTAGCTCCTGTTTTGTTAGTTTTTTTTTTGTTTTTGTTTTTAAAATTTCCAAACTTAAATCTTTATTAAATTTTAAATAAAAAATTGTTAAAATATTTGTTATCATAATTTAAATAAAAAACAATTCTAAAAAAGAGACGGGTAATTTTTCCCCATGGGACCTGATCCCCATACGGAGATTCCCTGACCCCGACTCTCCAAAACGGGGAATGGGGGGGGGGGGGGGGGACAAGGATGTTGAATGTCCCTCGCCTGCTCTGACCCCTTGCCAACACTAGTTTTGAGTTTGATTTTAGTTTATTTTGTAGGTTTTGAGATGTTAGAATTTTATATTGGGGTAGGTTTTAAAATTTAATTTTATAGTCACAAAACAAATCCCAATAATGAAGAAGCACAAACTGGCCATTGTTAGGCAGATTAGTTGGTTTAGGTCAGTAAGCATTTGAAATTTTTTAAAAGTGTTGTCGGCTTGCATTTTTTCCAAACCGACACTGATCGAACCCCTTCTCATCTCCGACCGACTGACTTCGATTCGATTGGTTTTGGTTGGTCAGCTCAGTTTTTCGATTTATCATGCTCACCCTTAGAACCACAGATTTTGTGGTTACTCGTACGCTCAGATACCAATTGAGCTAAGCTCTTGTTGGCCACCAAATGCTTACTTTCAATTTTTAATGTTAGTGTTGATTAATTAATTTAAAATATTTATAATGAAATATGTTTCACTATTTTTCATCACTATTATAATTAATTTTAAAATTTCATTTCATTATTATTTTAAATTAATTAATAGATATTTATGTCAAAGAATAAAATGAGTATCTAGCGAACAATGGGGGTTAAAAAATGAGTCTGGAAACCTAGAGATAATATCGAAAGAAACTCAAATATCAAGGATAAATTTGTAACATTTTGAATTTCAAGGACTAAATTGAAATCAAAATCAAAACATAAGGACTAAAATGCAACATTTTGAAGCCTACAAATGAAATGGAAATTAGACCCAAAACTTAGGGACTAAAAAATAATTTTCAATACAATTTTATCTTTGAGATTTGTGGTTTGGTCTCTGAAGTTTAAAAAGATACATTTTAGAGTTCGATGTTTGAAAAATAGTTCTAAATCGTCGGTCAAATTAGTTTGATGCGGTAAATTTAGATGGACAACCCTACTAACTTATACAATATGATTTTTAGAAAAATAATCCAATCTCTGGCATGGTCTTCACCTCTACACACTAAAACCAAGAATATTATCCCTGACTTGTTGCTTTCACGATCGCTATCACAATAATTCATCAACACTGTCTCGAAGACTATTACCCTCCGAATTTCACACAATCTAAATAGAAAATCGAGAAGAGCAATCACACAAAATTTTCTGGTGGCTTAACTTAGCAAAAATGCCAACTTCTCCATAAATTTTTTTTTTCCAAATAGGCAACAACACCAAGAAGGAAAAGAAGACTAGCAACAGATAGACCAAACAAGGTAAGAAATCAAAGACACCAGAACGAGGTGCTGATGGCGAAGATACATATCCAACACAAGCGATAAAAATATATTGAGGCCAACACAACCATAACAAGTTTAATTAGGTTTCCCAAACTCTAATCAATCTAGGAACGATCTTCTATCCATTTAGTTCATACTTAATTAACCATTTAAAGCCTTAATTAAATAGATCACGTAATAGAACTCAAATTAATAAACTAATCTAATAATAAAATATTAATCCACATATATATAGTCCATACTTTAAATTATACATACATATTGGGTAGGTATATATTTTTTTAAACCTTTTATTTTCATTTAAAATTATACATATTTTTTAAACTTACATCATTACATATGGATGTATAGAACTTTATTTTTGAAAATGATAAAAGGAGTCACTAAATAATTTAAGATGTCTTATCTAGATAAGTTATTTAAAATTACGTGACATTTTAAAATTTTTTGGACCTTACTTTAATAAAGTAATTAAATATTATATTATGGTTCCCTTTTTAAAAATAATGTACATACCCTACTATTTTATGGATGGGTGTATCAAAATTTAGATTAAATCAGTCGTAGACTTTAGTATATAGTTTGATTATGTTTGTGAAGATTGACATGTTTCATATTTGAATCTCCCGACCACACGTATTGTTGGACTTAGAAAGAATATAAAAACATAAATAGCTCGTCGTTAAAGTGAGTATAACTGAACGATAATTGACAAGTACTACTCCAAAAAATAGACATTTATAGATTTTATGACATTTTTTCTATCTTCACCCTCAATTTGGTTATATACAATTATACATGTGTCGTAAAAACGATATTGCATTTTTCAACTGTCTAGTTTACTCACAAACGTGATTCTAACTTGAAATATCGAAGTGCATGTGACTTAACACCATATCCAATTCTCATTCTACAAATTTATTGTTGATATATATATTTAATTTTCTCGACATCAACACAATGTTAGAAACCCTTTTTAAATTTCTCGAATTGTTTTGAACTCAATTACTCTTGTTTCTTATATTAATATCCTTATTTTTCATCTTAAAATTATAATATTATTATTATTATCTAAAAAAACATGTGTGTTTCTTTTCTTTTTATTTATTTTTTATTGATATTATTAGGTCATTTGGACATTTTTTTAATAAGTCCCATGTGACACAACTAGGGCTAGATTCAAATATAGACTTTAGGTCCAAACTCCCCAAACTTTAAATAAACATTTAAATGGATAATTTTTTTTGCTTATTTAATCAAGAGAAATAAATAAGATGACAACAAATTGATATTTCATCCACCAAGTTGACTTTAAATTACATATTTACAAATTATTTTTTAAAATTTTAATTCATAATATATTATTTTATCAGGAATTCTTCCAAAAGATCACTATGATATTACAAAAAAAAAAAAGGCAAATGATGGGTTAAAACACGCACGGTCCTATTAATCATTTTGTTTAGTTTATGAACTCAAGGTTTGTACTCTATTTCAAAAATATCTTTAAACTTTCGTACTTTTATTAACGTGCTTTCACCTCTATCTTCCATTTTCTTCCCTTCTCTTCCGTTTCAATCTAACATTTATCTATTTTCTCTTGTTTAGAAGACTTTGTTAATCATGTTTGCTCTTCAAATTAGTTTATTTGTTATAAATTTATGATAAGTGAAAAAGGTTCTTCATGATCGAGTACGATATTTCTTTGCCAATTTTTTTTTTTTTTTTTTTTGCATTTTACGATTCATTATTTTGTTGATTTTAATTTAAATGTAAGTTTTGATTTTGAGACTTTTATGATTTTTTTTTTTTAAAAAAAACTTGAAGTTTTAGTTTTGGTTGGTTGTTGAAAAAATTGGACAAAATGGAGGGAAAAAAAATGTGGATATCTATTACGAAATGTTTTCAAATTGTTCTTTTCTAATCCAAGATATAACTTTAAAGAAATTGACTATATTAAAAAGTTGAGTTAGTGATTTGATGCGAGAAAAGGTTGAGATCGAAAGAAAAAATTTGGACCACATCAGACTTCTAGATCTAGGTAATCGACACTAATTTGTTTAAAACTTAATCAGTTGAATTTATTAATCCATTAACAAAGTTAAAACCATAGAATATCTTTTGGAATAAATCACTGTTCGATTGCTTTAACATTTGTTACAAAATCATCACATTTAATTTTCTATAAAAATAAAATTAGTATTTGTAGAGGACGATACTCAATCTCTGGATTAAAATATGTATTAAGAATCTATGGTGTTGAACACAATGTTGAGTTTTTGTTGTAATAAACCAGAATTGTAGCAAGTTATTCATACTTTCTTATTGTAAACAACTTGATGTAAATTTATGGTATTACATAATGTATAAATGATCCAATCTCTTAAGAAACAAAAGTTTAAATGGACAAATGTTAAAATCGAGTAACGTAGATTGACCATCGTGTAACGAGGATATAACAAAAACAATGTTTAGATAACTTGATGTTAAGAACGAGGAATGAGAATTGCCCAGCGAGTAACAAGGATATAACATAAATAATGTATAAATAATCCTAGTGTTAGGCTTCAAGTAATGAGTAGGGTGAATTGAACGACGATTAGTGTGTATCGTGTTTCGTGCATCGAGTATTATATGTATTTTAGCAATAAGAGACTCGAAATCCAACTTATATTTCACCCACATAACTATCTGAACTCTGATGCACTACATTTAGTTACTTTGTATATCAGTTCTCTCAATGCAGTATATGTCATTGTTGTCGAGACTTGAACATCCTTTAAGCGACCTTGATTATAACATTGTTTCTCCTCATCCCATGTACCGCCTATTTGCATGAATATATGCTTGTTTTCCATCATTCAATACAAACAAAATAAATCAGCAAAGCTATTCCAGCATACAAACATTTAATTGTTCTGTAAAATCTTCGTTACTGGCTACTCTCTACTCGACACGCTACTCGATGCATGCTACACGTTACGTGACACCGACACTCGATACATGTTGTATGTTGCTCGATCCTTCTACAATCCTCAACTTACAGGGCATGCAATACCCACTGAATCTATGTGCTTACCATGTAACCCATATTGGGCCACACTCCCTGAATGCACTCATTGAATTTATTCAACCGACCCATATATAAACCGGTTATTGTGTAACCTGAAAAGTATTCTAAACTAGTGTTTGAGTGCAGCTTATTTGATTGAATTGAACAAGTATTCCTAGTTGACTTCCTATAAAACGTCGTCTTCAAAGGGTTCCACTTGTGATATGATATGAGTTTATTTTCCTTCTTTGTTATTATTTTTTGGAGGTAAATTCATGTTTTGAAGTGTTTGATAATCAAAGAGTGTGGTGTATTATGCAAAATGACTTTTCATTAATTTGATGAGATCGAGTTGTACCCGTTTTCAATAATTTTCCTTAAATTGCGGTTGTACGTCTACTCACATTAATTGCCCACATCGATTGGAATCAAGGATCGAGTAGCGAGCAACTAGACAATGTGCATCGAGTAGTGGAAAATGTATTTAATTTTTTCTAACTTGTAGAACGAGGAAGTGTGTGTCGAGCATCGAAGATCTAGTAGGGAGTGATCCTTGGATGCAAGGACTAAACTTAGAGGCAAATCGATAAGTTCATACGACGGTGATGCATTAAAAAAGACATATTTTATTAGTAATGAAAAGTGAACCATTTTTCGATTGGAACCCTGGACCATCAGTAAAAAAAAAAAAAAAAAACCCACATAGGTTTGGGCTGGACTCCTTCGAACCAAGTGCGACAGTCAATTTATCCCTATCAGCTGAGAGAGAGAGACCATTTGCCTTCGCTCCATATTTGCTGTTCGCCATAGCCAGTGATGATGTTCCTTAATTTCCCATGACCCAAATGTTTTTTCTTCTTCCCTCTTCACCGATGGCTGCTTCTTCGGTTTTCCTTCACCCTTCAACCAGTGTTCGTGGTCTATCTTTGGTTGACAAGCACAAACTTCCATTCAAGCATTTTGACAAACAGGTGAAATCCCCCTTGATGCTTCTTAATTCTCCCTTTCATCGAAGGCTCACTCCCTTGATAACCCGTCCAAATGGTCTAACTAATTCACGTCTAACGTCCTTGTTCTCAAGAACGACGAGAACCCAGCTTAAATGCTCATCTTCTGATGCAGTTAGCTCAGAATCCCAAAACCCATTTCTTAAACCCTTTGAATTTGTCTCCTTTGATTCATTGCAAGGTACCCTTTCTCGAATAACCCCTTTTGATGTCGTTAAGTGGTCTGGGTTGTTATCGATTTCAATTGCAGCCACGAAATGGACTTTGAATATGTTCTTCAACCCATTTTTCTGGATGTATTTCAGCTGGACTTGGTTGTTCTGGCCTTGGGTTGTGGCTATTACGATGGCTGCTTATGGATTATACTGCTTGAGAAAGCACCTAAATGGTGAAGCCAACATATTCGAGCAACTTGCTGTTGTTACTTCCTTGTTCACTTGGCTCACTCTTGTCCCGCCTGCTTATTTCAATGGATTCCTTCAAGGATGGCCTTTTGTGTTCTTCTTTGTATACCACTACTTCTTTTTCTTCAGTGTTAGCATTAGAAAAAGGTTATATGGAGATTACTTTGCTCGTCCTCATGACCCCAAGTGGGATGTGAAGATGCCAAACTTGTCTCGGTTACTGTTCTTTGTGGGTATCATGGCTGGACATTGGCTTGCTGCGTTTGAAGGACCAGAACTTCATCAAATTCCAGGCGGGTGGAGTAATGTGGGCATTTGGATTTTGATAGTGTTAACTCTTCTAAGTCACTACAATTCGTCATTGTATCTTGCAAATTACTCGGAGAAGGTAGTGGTGCCTACTGCTGTTGTGCAGTTTGGACCATATCGTTGGGTTCGCCATCCAATATATGCATCCACAATGCTCCTTTTTGCTACTTACTGTGCTGCCCTTCGTGCGCCTGTAAGCATGCTTTTTACGGTGGCAGTTTGTTCACTATATTATGGCCAGAAAGCAAAAGCAGAGGAAGCTTTGATGGTTGAAACTTTTGGAGACGGGTATGTAGAATATGCGAACAAAGTTAGGTACAAGTTAATTCCGTTTGTTTATTAGTTTACTTGCCATCATGGCTTATAAGTAGTTATGGTTGAATTTCAAATTTTACTCTTGAGCTTGATTTAAATTTGAAAAGTGAACGTTGTATGAATGAAATTCATCGTAGTTTACCCTGCCAGGGATACAAATTTGAATAAATCATCTCTTGGTTCCTCCCCCTCCCCTTACCTCAATAGTTATACTTATAATAGTATAGTTCGATTATGCTCTCGCAAAAGGAACATTGGCTTTCATTGTAGCATTTTTCATGCTGAAATCTCAAAGCTAACTTCATCAAGTTGAGTTAGTTATTTTCTTGCTGACAATTTTGAAAATCGTGTATGCAAGGATTATTTCCCCTAGTATCATCTTAGTTTAGTGTACCTATCAATATAAGGTATTGGTTATTTCCTGGAGTGCTTATCTGAAAACGGCTTCATTAATATTTTATATCATTTGAGAAAGAACGTGCTGCATCCGACTTGAAGTTGGTTGAGAAGAGTTCAACGTGTTCAATTTTTAGTAACCTAGAAATGAATGTTCAGTTGATCTATTTGCAAGAATTTCTTGTTAGCAGTTGTAGATATCTAAAGTAGTGTACTATTTATCTCTATATTTGTATTCATGCAATTAGATATATTGTACATATGTACTTGGTAATCTTCCCAGTCCTTAAAAGCTATACATGTTCCTTAGTAGTTCTTCTAATCCTCATAGTTGAATTTACTAGAGCAATGTATGTTTACAAATAAACAACAGAGAAAACATAGCAAAGAACAATAACTAGAATTTATCACTAAAGTTGCATTCTTAAACGTGTAAATAAACCAAAGCCTTCATATAAGCAATAAGAAAATTTGGATAACCAAAAACATTGGAACCGTTGGACCATCACAAAACTCACTCCCATTCAGTGGCCACATAGAAAGCATGATGGAGAAGCGTTTCTGTGACTTCAACCGACTGATTTGAACCGGTAGACTCCTCTTGACTACGTTATGAAAAACCAAATATGTCCTTAGGAAGATATCTCCAGCAACCCCCTTTCAAACTGATATTGCAATATCTAGTTTAATAAACTGTCCCTTTGCAGATTTGCATCTTGTTGACTCACTAATGTAATAGTTGCTATTCAAATTTTACTTCTGTGACTTCAAGGCTAATTTATTTAGGGTTCATTTTAGATGAGTCAAACATGTTCTTTTGGGATAAAATGTAGATACAGAACACCCAGTTGTTTAAGCTCCATGATTGAGAGCTATTAGTCCTGGATCACTTATCTTTTCTCTTCCTAGAATTTCTGTAGCAATCCATGTTGTGCTTCTTCTTTTAAATCCTGATTTTATTGGTTGTTCAGATTATCACTTCTTTCTCATGGTTCGGCTTTTGACTAGTGGGATAGTGATACTATTTCTTGGAATATTAAGTTCCTTTGTTTACTCAAGGATGAAGAGCTGTTGAATTTTAAGAATTTGTTGGGAACTTTAGCACCAAAGAAGGTGGCTACATTTCTTGATTCCTTTAGGTAGTTTCAATGTGAAATCTCTCTCAAAGTATTTGCTAGCATCCTCTCCTATGAATAAGGAGTTTTAGTCAGCCATTTGGAAGTCCAAGTGTCATGTGCATCAACATCCTTATTTGGGTGATGATGAATTGTCTCTTTAAATTGCTCTGAAGTCCTTCAAAGAAAAAGCCTTCTAATGGCATTTCCCATCAGCTTGTCCTCTTTGCTTGGCAAACAGTGATGCTTTGCAACATTTATTCTTTGATTGCTTATTCTCACGGCAATGCTGGTAGAATTTGTTGACTATTTTTGTATCCAGTGGGTATTTTCGAATTTTTTCAAGGACAACGTTCTCCATTTGCTGGTTGACCCTTCTTTGGAATTGAAGTCAAAGCTTATGTGGCCAAACACGGTAAAAGCTTATTCTATCAGAATTTTGGTTCCAAAATAAATCGCTTTCTTTGTTTGACTGGTTTAGTTTAGCTCGTCTGAAAGCTTCCACATGGGGTTCTCTTTCTAGATATTGTGCAGATTTCTCTATTCAAGACTTTTGTCTCAGTTGGAAGGCTTTTATTTGTACGTCTGATCTTCTGTTTTCTATGCTTTTATGCTTTTTGGTTTTCTTTCCCTTCCTGGACACTTGTATTTATTTTAGTATTAACCTCATTTCATCATTTCAATCAAAATTTTGTTTCCTCTAAACAACTATCCTTCTCTAGTGTAGTTACTATAGCCGAGTCATGATCTTGGGACCTTGATATTTAACTTTTTTTGGCCCACGGTTGAAGCCAAAAAATAAAATGGAAAAGATATTAGATCCTCCATTGACATGTTTTTTAATTTCAAGCATTAGGGTGCAAGAAGTCTGTGATGTGCTCCTTCATGGATTTCATTTGTCATAAATTCCTTTTTATGCCTCCTAAGCTTAGCTTTTTGGGTTTCCACATTCAAGGGATACTCTCTCGACAATTGTCCCAAGAATCTACTCTACTTTCCCATGCATGGCATGCCATGTTGCGATGGAAATCACACTTGTTATATTCACTTACTCACGTGGTAGAAGCTTGCCAACTCTAAAATATCATCCCATTTAAAATAAACGTCTTTTTAAGATTCCTAAGAAAGTTAGGTTTTTTATCTGGCAAGTCTTGCTTGGTCGTGTGAACACTTTTTGATAGACTTGCCAAGAGGAAAACTTCACTTGTCGGGCCTTTTTGCTGCATTTTGTGCTAGAAGGCAAAGGAAGACCTGGACCATCTCTTGTGGGATTGCCACTATGCGAAATCTTGTGGAGCTTATTCTTGCAGGATTTCGATGTCAACATTGTTGGTCAGAGAGATGTGCGTGCAATGATCGAGGAGTTCCTCCTCCATCCGCCTTTCAGAGAGAAAAGACCGCTTTTTATGGCTTGACGGGGTGTGTGTGATTATGTGGGTATTTGGGGGGAGAGAAATGATAGTGTTTTTAGAGGGAAGAATAGGGACCCTAGTGAGATTTGATCTTTAGTGAGATTTCATGTGTCCCTTTGGGCTTCGATTTCGATGCTCTTTTGTAACTATTCGCTAGGAAACATTAATCTTAGTTGTATTCCCTTCCTTTAGTGGGGCTCTTTTTTGTTGGGCTTTTTTATATTTCCTTGTATTCTTTCATTTTTTCTCAATGAAAGTTGTTGTTTCTATATATAAAAAAAAGGAACGTCTCTAACTCATCCCCTAGAGCAACTACTCAATCCCAGGTCACATTACTGCCTCACCCCCTCTCTTGACCATAAACTCTCTTCAGTCAAGCCCTTCATATTCATAGCCATAATTGGACTAGTTGTATGTATTTTCTCCCTTGGAGAGACATATTTGCTTGCCCATGTCCATAGTAACTCCCTTTTGAGATCCTTACTTCATGTCCATTCATGTAGGCAATGTACCAGGCCCAAACAACCCAAATACGCAATTGAGCTCTGGCAGTGGCAGGAGCTGGCTCCCTGTGGCTTTTATTGCTATGCCCATTGGTCTTTCTGAGGAATTCTATCAATTGTTGCTAGACAGATTAAGATATTGCAACAACAAGTTAAAACTTTAGTTCGAATTTAGAGACGGTCCGGTCGTTTTTGGCTCGTAAGGGTGTATTCAATAGGAGGCATGAGGAGGATATCAGGATTTTAGCCATTTGTTATGGGCATGCCTGTTTCCTCATTCCCTATGGTGCAAATGCTTCAGTTGTCCATCTTTTTGCTTGGGTTGTGGTAGGGAGTACGATGCCATGATTGGGGGGGAGGGGATGAGCATACAGAATGTACGAGAGCGAGTGTGATCAGTATTATAATAATATGTAGTGTTTAGGGAGGGTAGGCTTTTTGTCTATAGCAAAGTAGTCAGTGGGAGAGAACCAACTCTCTGCAATAAGCTGGAGTTGGAAAGCGTTAGGCTCTTTCTTGTTATTAAATATTACTAGTAGTAAGGCAATACCCAGAATCCTTTGGGCATGATTAGATGAACCTTGTACCTAGAGCTATTTATTAACTGGGGATAGATTCTGGCTTCCGCAACAACCTTCTTGATTCTTGGAGGATTTCCTTCTACTCGTAGTCTAATGACAGTTGGATAGTATTCTTGAACCACAATTATGGATGGACCGGTTTCATTGGATGGGAGGTGAGTCGAAGTACAAGAATTTGGTCGACCATTTTTGTTTTGGCAATTACTCTGTTAGGAGAAACACTTCAAGCTTGTTTGTTCTTGTGCCTATTGTGGAATTTTCTCCCTAACATTGCAGCCTTCCCATTTGTACAAGATGCCGAATTTCAGTTAGTTCCATAGTCATAAATGAAGTTCTGTTTAAATTTCTCCTTATTCTTTGTTCAATTTTTGTTTTTAGTTTGTTACTATTTTTTTTTTCTAAGAAACAGTGTCATTCTTTCATTGAATAATAGTGTCAACAGGGTATTTGACATTAAACTACAGAAACAAATTTCAAAATTTGGAGAGCTATTATACACTTTTTTATATTACCGAATTTGATAAACACAAACTCTAGGGCCTATAAAAAAAATTATGGTTCAAGGACTTCAAACTTATAATTTAACCTAATGTACTTCTTCAATCCGACAAAGGCATTGAAGCTTTTTATTCTGTTACTGTGTGTATATAGATTTTACTTCAAGAGTGAAGGGTTCAAAGTGATTACAGATTTTGCTTTTCATTGTTGTTTTTCTCCATGGAAATCTGTTGTACAGAGTGTATGTTAGATTTTGAATCATCATGTTTCGTACAATGAATTTTAAATTCTACATTTATAATTGTATGTTGTATGATGAGTTGCACTGACACATGTACGGGCATCTCTAAGCTTTAGCAGAACTTCTGGTGCGGGGGGGGGGGGGGGCTTAGGAATCTCATATTGATCATGTTTATATGTGGAAAATTGATTACTCCTATTGACTATATTTTTGTTGCCTCTGCTATAGAATCTAGTATATATTCTGTGGACTGCATTACATTTTTATTTGTCATTGTGTTCCTTATGGTTGCATGTTTTGATGCAGGCATGTGTGTTTGAACTTAACTTGAGTACTGTACTGTTTGGAATGACTTCTTAATCACTTTGAAAATCATTCTAAACATGAACTACTTGTTTCTTTAGGAGCTTATTTTTTTCGAAATTGGCGAGTCTTATATGTTGGCTAACAGGTAGATAGTAATTCATTAGCCTATACTTCTACAAGGATTCGCTCGAGCCTGTATATGGGAGTGCTTTTGGCACGGTCACAATCACTTCCCAGATCCCACTCAAACAAATCGTATTTGGAAGTAACTTGATAGTGAACTTGGAAAAAGTACGTTAAGGGTGCTTTTGGCCCAAACACTTACCCAAAAAATACCTATATACATTTTCTTTTAAAAAAAATTGAACAATTTTTATTTAAGTGCTTATGTCAGCACTCCTAAATGCATCATTACTATCTCTCCTTGTATGAATCTCATTCTTTATCCTGCATTTTGTCATCCTAACTTACTAAGGAAAGGGCACTAGTTTTGAATTTGCAATCTTGTCTAAATGGTTGGTAGTTCTTTTGCCTTTTGTTTAATCAAATAGGCCTTGGAATCTTTCAACAAGTCACTTAAGGAGAATAGAAAGAGCCAGCTAGTTATGAACTTTCGATTCTTGCCTAAGTAGTTGCTCATCCTTTTGCCTGTTGTTTAATCAACAGTCCTAGGGATCCGGTAACGGGGCTAATTCAATTCTATTTTGCTGCTAAGTTATCCATTCTAGCTGTTTGTGCCGCCATAGATAAGAGGACAATGCTTGCAAACAACCCCATCACAAGCAGAAAATATTCTCCTAGATTTACTGCTTTGGCGAGGTTGATTTTTTCATGAATGACTTTCTACACATTCCCATAAGACAATGTCCTACCATTTTCGAAAATGCTTTGAAAGCACATGTAGCATGTGTGATTTTCAAGTTCTGCACTCTGGTGGAGTAGGCCCTAACACTATAATGGTAAAGAAAAGATGTGCCGTTGAATCCCGACTTTTATCCAACTCACTTTGCCTTTGAAGGCCAATCCTTTTGGGAGTAATGGAAAATATCAATCCATCTTTGATTTGCTCCACATATTTGCAATGTGGAAGTCATTGCGAGTATTTCATGCTATTCAGTACTAGACTCGGTGTTCAAATTGCAACCGAGCAAAATCACCATCGATTGTCATTTCAATCCTCGTTCAAATTCATAGCATATCGACATTGATGATTGGTTATACTTTTTTCTGGCTATTGTTCATTGTTAGGTGATATATCCTCATTTATCTCATTATCTTCCCCTTCAATTCTCCCTTTTGGTTTCTTGCATTAAATCAAATCAAAGATTTTGTTTCTGTGCTTCCTATTCTTGTCATTTAGGAAAAATTATAACCAAACAAAGGTCCTTAGGTGCTTTCTAAAGTAAATGTCAACATGGGGTTTCTATCTTTCTGATATCGAAATCATTTCGTTGCAACGATTTCGAATCTTCAGCTGTACGAAGGTTAAAAACTTCTCTATTCATTTCCATTTGATATGACCATATCTTTGTGTACGATTGTTAGATTCACTATTGTCAAACATCAAATGTTGAATCATTTCATGGATGGCTATGGTAAATCCAAAAGTGTGTTGCTGCCGCCTCTGCTAGCTCTTTCAATGAATGAATGATGCACTAAGTCACATGGAATTTTTTTTCAATTTTTTTTTCCTTCAGCTTATAATTCTTTGTAGGGGCCATTGCAACTCAGCCTTCATTTCTGTATGACCCCTACATTAAATTATTGTACTGTTGTCTAACATATCACCAAATTGTACATTCTGTAATCTACTAGACATAGATCAATCAACCAATTTCGAGTTTGCACCAACAGCATAAGACCTTTCAAATGTTTAAAATTAGTATATGTCATTTTTCTTTTACAATAAGAGTAAGAAGATTCAAATCATATCTCTTCAGTAATTAATTAAGTTATGCTCGTTTTGGTTTTGACAACTACCATGTATCGTTTGTCTTCGAAACTTAATTGGTTTTGACATTATTTTTTGTGTAAATAACGGTAAGACGTAATTTTCAGATATAATCGAATTGAAAACCCTCAACTCAACGATCGATTTGTGTTATTTCATTACAGATTTGAATGTAGGACCACGTGTCAAGTACAATTACATAACATAGGTAAACAACCCAAAAAATAATCAAATGTGGTCCATTTTTTTTTATTCTCATTGATCTATTGCATTTTTACTTAAGTAAACGTGACCTAAATATCTGAAAACAAACAATGATACAAAATGAATGGAGGTGAAAGAAACATAACCTTATCAGAATAGAAGAAACCATTGGAGGGCCAAAATTAAACAGCATGTTACAAAAACAAAACAAAGTTGATTGACAAATATTGTCTCTCTTCCAATACAATTCATAATAATAATGATTGTAAGTTCCAAAAATCCCTCCACCAATGCCTTAATCTGAATGGTAAGCAACTACGCAAGCCCTACATTTTTGGTGCCTGACACAACACTACGTGGAATTCTAGGGAGCACACCACTCTGATGTTATATGTCTGCAAACACAACCTTCAAAATACTACTTTGATCTTTGTATTTTTAGTTTTAGTTTATTTCGATACCTTTTTTACATTTTAATTCTTAAACTTCATTACAATAATTGAAATGAATCAAAGTTAAAAGTTCATTACGATAATTGAAATGAATCAAAGTTAAAAGTATAGAATTAAAATGAACATTTTAAAAATAGATGAATCAAAATGTACAAAACCAAAAGTTGTATTTAAACCTTATTATTATTACCTCCTCGTGGGTCTGCGTACAGCAAGGCCAAGCTTTGTCCTTTGGCCTTTCACACATCAAAGAGGGGTAGGAGGGCCTGCCTTGTGGGGAGGTCTCAGCTCAGACAGACAGCCATCAACCAAAATCAAAGCAAAGCCAACCTTATCCATGATTCTGACCACTCACACTTCATCCTCAAAGACCTCGAAATTTTCTTTTCACATACAAAGATTAGAAGAGGGGTTTCCTTTGTTTTTCCTCATTGAATATAAACAAATTGAAGTTTGAGGCTCAATGAACATAACTGCTTTGACAATTATGGCAAAACGAGACAAAAAGACTTAGTACACAAAAAGTTAATAATACACAAGGATATTAATTACCATTGAGAAATTGGAAAATGGTGTTGAAGATGGGGAAAAAAAAAACAAAGGACTACTTGTGCTCTCTTTTTTTTGTTTTTTTTTCAGCTTTCAGCTTGTCTAATGAGAATTCTGAATATTGTTCATCATTTCTAAAGAAGTAATCTTCTTCTTCCTTGGATATACTTTTATAGGTAAGCCACCTTTTGGTACCGGAAATGGACCGTATTGTATTCCAGATTCATCTCCCACTACTTTCCATCTGATTCCCCAAACAAAAACAAAGCCAGGATTAGCTAATCTCACTCAGACATGTTCACAAACACCTAACAAGATTTACCAGATACATCAAAATTCAACTGTGATATATTCACAAACACTTGGTATTCAGATTAAGCAAACAACTAATTAATCCACCATTATGATTCAGTCAGATAGTTCAAAGCCCACATCATAAATTCAACAGTGACATTTTCACAAACACTTTACAGGCATCACACAGAAACCCCATAATTCAATTGTGACATTTCCACAAACAGTTTGATGTGTGTACAAAGAAACATCAAAATCATCAATTAACGTAAAACCCAGATGAAAAGAATCAAAATTGCTACCACTGTGTTGACGGACTGGGTGTGGATCAGGAAAAAGGAAAAAACATGAGGTGTAAAATGTTCAAACGTGGAGATGGAAGAAATAAGAGAGAGAATTATGATTATGTTTCCTTACAGCTGGCTATAGCGGCTTGTTTTGTCGCCATGGGCTGAATCCTTCACAGCCCAATTCTCCTACATTTGTATCTCTTATTTCGACCGAGAAAAGTATGAAAGAGAGAAAGAGAGGATGAAATCAATGGATTAGGGTTTAGGATATTTTCAGACCAAATGATTGGGATTTTGGGAAATGGAATCTTGGGATGTAACTCATCCTCATTTTTATTAGTGATATTTGAGTATTTGAGCCAGCTTATATGTACACAATTAAGATTCGTATTTTTTTAGAATATTTTGAATTTTATATTATTGTCATTTTCTACTTAGGACCAATATGTCAAATTTATAAAAAAAGAAAAAAAAATAATAGATTGAATTAGAGGTTCAGTCATTGAACTATAAAAAATATCTAATAGATATTTCAACTTTAAATTGAAATATTTTTTAATCTTTAAGAACACTAAAACACATATCTCAAAGTTTAGGGTTTAAATTCAATTAATAACGTACAGTAAAAATGTATCTAAAATGTAAATAGAAAGAAGCAGACGTTGATAGTATCTATTGTCTAGGGTTTATCCTTAGATATCTAGCTAAGAAAGAATGTAGACTTTTATGAAAACTTTCTATTACTAACTTTTTAATACTAAATCTAGGGATTGATCGGTGTCGGTTTGAAAATTTTTCATAAGAAATTTAAGAATTAATTCAACCAAACTGATCGACCAACCAACTTTTACTTTTCGAAGGTCGAGGCCAGTTTGAACATTTACTAAACCGACCATAGTCGATTCGATGGTGGTTTGGTTGAAAAATCGACTCCAACTAACCGATGCTTACCTCTAACTAAAACAATAGATTTTTAAAAACTAATATACTTATACTAATCGACATATGTTCGATTTAGCAACTAAACCCAAGGCTACTTCGAAAAAGTACCTCAAAACAAATAATCATTCAAACAAAATTAAAGAAGTGATGTTAGATTTATATATGGAGTGATTTTCAGTCACATGAAGGATATGTATTTATTAAATTAAATTATATGACCTAAAAAAATACAAATAACAAGACAAAAGAAAAAAGAGGTCATAATGAGGTATATATGAAGCATGAAATTATTTTTGGATAAGATTAACTATAATCAATCAACAAAATAGAATTGTTTGAGAAAATTCCAAGCATTAATGAATAATTTTATCATAGATATATATTAGAAGATATATCAAACATTTTAATCATCCTAATTTAATCATATTTAGCCACAAAAATCCGAAATTAAAGACATATATATA
>JBBPDJ010000004.1:1067202-1088250 GCA_037974625.1 Cucumis cinereus
TGTATATATGTGATGAAGAAAACATTAATTATCTTATAATTATCTCTCATTGAAACATATTTTTATCAAAATTAAAAATTATATATATATATATATAAAACTAAACTTATATATAATAATTCATTAATAATATTCATGAAAGGCAATGTGAGTAGGAGGTGACAAGCAATAAAGAAGTTATTGGAAATGTAATATTATGTGTGTGTTTTACCCTATACTATGATTTGATGCATGCATGCCACGTGTACTAATGCATGCAACAAAAGAAAAAGAAAACAGTCCTACCTTGTTTTCTCCAAGAAATTTAATATTGGAAAAGAAATTAATAATTTTGGCTAAAAATATAAATTTGGTCATATTATTTGGAGAAAATGCTTTTAAAACACTTGATAAATGGTTTTAACCATTCAAAATCGATTTTAATAATGTAAAATTGTATTAAAAAATTTACAATTAAACATTGAAAAGTAAGTATGTTTTCCAAATCACTTTCAAATATATAGCCTTGATAAAGGACTCGTAAATAGTTTGTACTGTGTGGAGACTATATATAAAAGATATTATCAAATCAAATGAATTATAGTTATAACCAAATTTGTAATTAAAAATCCAAATTTAAAAAATTATTCAAAACTATGTCCCAATATCCAAAACTATTATTATTATTATTATTTTTTTAAAGATTTGAAATAACTTGTGAACTTCAAGAAAGCAAAACAAAACCTAGCAAACCCATATGAGATGGTAAAGGGACCCTAAAAGACTGGCCTTTTGGAGAGAGAAAGAGGAGCCTTTTGATAATTTCTAATAATTATAATAGGATAATAATAATTAAATGTATAAAATTATTTTTAAAAATTTAAAATATAGTAAAATTTATTACGAAGAGACTCTTATGGTTATTTTCATTTCTTTTTAAGGGTACGTAAGAGAGAGAGAGAGAGAGAGAGAGAGAGAGAGAGAGGCTTTTTTACTGGAAGGATAGGGCACATTTGGTTTGGATAAGAAAGGGAAAAATGAGAGGGAGAGTCTTATATTTGAAGGGGTAAGGTGCCCTTAAAAGGACCACAGTTCCACAGCTTAAGGAACACTAAAGGAAAGGACCACTAGCCAATGGAAAACATCATTTGATCCCTTGAAATCAAAAGGAATTCAAAAAATTGGTCTCTTTTAACCCTCGTTTAGTAACCGTTTTGGTTTTTAAAAACTACTTGAAAAAAATTAAAATAATAAAAAAATAGAATTCATACCAATAGAGATGATTATCCTCACTTATCTACCCAACTTTATTTGCACCCGAGTTAAAAATTGACAGTGGGTATTTCGAATTTATATCCTTTTAAGACTATACAGATATAAAATTGGAATATATATAAAATAAAAACCTGTAAGTGGTGGTGAGGTGGTGGAGAAGAACAAGCATTTCAAGCTTAGCCATCTCACTGCCTGGACACGAGTGCACTCCATTGCCAAATGGCATGTACGTGTTTGGTCTAGGTGGCACCTTTAACCCCAAAACAAAAAGAAATTATATATTAATTCAACATATCTACAAACATCGAGTTTAGAAAGTTTGAATTTTAAAAGAAAATGTTTAATTACGTCAAAAATAGTGATTAAATCATCGTATCGGAGAGATTATGATCGGTAGATAAACTACTATTTAGATCTCAATCGATACCGTTCATTTTTAGTTTATCTCTTAAAATCATATATGTTAGTCCTAGAACGTGGTCAATTAATCCTATAATAACACTTGATTGTGGATTAATTCTATACATATCTTTCCAAGAATAACGTAAGTATACAAATTTAAGATAGGTTTAAGGATTTTCACCGGTATAGTTTGATAAAAAAGTGAGGATGGGGTGGTCGAATAATTCGTAGGGATACCCTACAAAGAGAAGTACCTCACGTGATATGACAGTAAAAGAAAGATTTGAAGTAAGGGTGAATGAATGATATAAACATATATTTGGTTACACATATCGAAAAGGACATGGGGATGTGTTTAGATAATAGAGGCATTGATGACCTTATATTTAGATGACCCACTTTATACACATTTCATAATTTCTTCATTTATCTTAATTACTTAATTAATTATTACTATTATATAGTATTTAAAAAGGTAAATTTTGAAAATTGGAGGACCATAAAGTAAAGTTATTTTTCAAAATTGGAGGACTAAAATTACAATTAGAAGCAAATCCAAAAAGATATAAGGAAGGGTGTGGTACCTCGAATCTTGAAGGATCAAAGTTGTGGGGATGTGGGAAAAAATCAGGAGAGTGATGAATGGTTCTGAAGAGTGGAAGAACTTTCCATCCTTTTGGGATTAAATATCCTTCAAATTCAACTTCTTCTACTGCTTCTCTAAATGTGAATGACACTACACTTGCTCTTCTTAGGGTTTCTAAGATCACCTATATAATATATAGGTATATATACGATAAAATATATCAAAATATATCGTATAAAGAAAATGTAATCCAAGATCTTGTTTAGTGAAACATTGAACATTATGTTCATCTATAAATTTTAATTTTATATTCTATCAATGATAGACGTTAATATATACAGATAGAAATATATTATTGTCTATCAATGTTTATTATTGATAGAATATTACGATATCCCTTTCTTATTAGAATTTCGCTAGGAAACTCAAATTATTCATTTTAAAAAAACATATTAAGCCCAATTATAAAAATAGTAATAATAAACGCTACTTCCCTTATATTTTCTAGTTTTATTTACTTTATTACCTAATTTTAAATAAGAAGTAAATTTTTAAAAATATAAAAATTGACAAAATATTTACGCTCAGTAGAAAAATTGATAAAATATTTACGTTTTGTAGAAAAATCAAGTGTAATGTTTTTTAGGTTTTTCTACTATTTTTTTTTTAGGAAACCCCGGAATAAAATGTGTATTTTAAGAAGATGGCTTTTTTTTTATTAAAAAAACCAATAATTATGAGAAAAATAAAAAATAAATTATTTTAAATAACAAAACAACGAAAAATATTTACAAATATAACAAAATTAATCATGTCTGTCATTGATAGTCAATATGGTTTTACGACAATATGATTTTAATATATTTATAAATATTTTAGTTGAATATTAATATATTTAAAAATAAATAAGGACTAAAATAATTAAGAAACATAACCTAATAAAATAAAAAATAGGCATCTAATATACCCGACTAGTGAAAGGCATGCGCCTAGTATCATCCCATGAAAGCCCACGCTTCCCTTCGCACAATTTCCTTTCATAAATTGCATCTTGCTCCTTCTGAAATTAAATAATTATCTCTCAAATTTTAAATTTTATTTACCCAAAAAAAGGTAAAAGGTAAAAGGTAAAAGGTAAAAGGTAAAAAGTAAAAAGTAAAAAGTTTTTTTTACCTTAACAGCTTCTAGAAGGTGGTGATTGTCGTGTAAATATTTGAGAATCCATGTTAACACACTTGCTGTTGTGTCTTGTGCTGCAAATATTACTCCTATGATATTATCCGCTATTTGTGAATCACTTAGCTTCTTTTTCTCTTCTTCCTCCCCCAGTAGCACCGCCAGCAACCCACCTCCATGCTCTTTGCTCCCCCGTCTCTTCTCTATCATTTTCCCCAATGTCTCACTCAACACCTTCCTTGCCTAATTCAGTAAAAAAGATAGCAAATCATCGTTTTTGGGTCGGATTGATTGATTGATAATAAAAAATTATTAATGCATGCCATGCCATGCCATGTACTTTTATACACACACACACCTTCATTGCTTTACGGAAAGGGGTTCCGGGAAGATCCAGAGGCATAGAATTGTAGCCTTTTTCAAGGCATTGGTATAAATGCTTGATTCTCTCAATTTCCAAATCTTGTTGATCTCCAAAAGCTGATATCATCGCCACATCAAAAGCAAACTGAAACCCAAATAACCCAAATTATAAATTATAAAAGAAAAGAAAAGAAAAGAAATGAAATGAAATTATAGTTAATTAATTACCCTTTTCATTTGTTGCAAGGTGTTGATTTGGGATGAGTTGTTATGTTTCCAAGAGGGGAGAAGGTGAAGAACAATGTTCTCAATTTGAGAAATAGAGTGTTTAATTGCAGATGGCAAGAAGGAAGATTGAATCAACTTCTTAAGATGGGAATGGTAAGGACCTTGATGAAAAAACAAAGCTTCAGGACCTATCATTTTCTCTTTACTTGGTGGATAAGTTGGCTTGAACAAATGAGCTTTACTCACAAGCACTACTCTTGCACCTTTTGGACTTGAAATCATCACACAAGGACAACCCAATATATGAGTCTTAAAAACATCCCCATATCTATACAAACAACAAACAACAAACAACAACAACAACAACAACTCAAAACTCCAAAACTATATACACACACATATATACATATATATAAAATACATGTCAAGTTAGAAGGCTATAAAACGTTGCCCTATTTGTATACCTTTTTTGTCTAATGGAAAAGAAGGAGTTTGGGTTTTGGGTGTAGAGTTTGAAGGTTTCGCCGATGTAAGGCCAACCCATGGAGCCGGGAGGGAGGAGTTTGTGTTTGGGGTGGCTCCATTGGAGGCAAAGAAGGAGGATAAAGAGACTAAATAAACCAAGAAGAAGAAGCATTATTATTATTATTATTTGTGTGAAAATGGAGAAATTAGAAAGGAAGTTCTAATTTTATGAAGACCAAAAATGGGGTTTTTATAGAGGTGGAAGATGAAGAACAAGAGAAGAAAGAAAAAAGAGGAAAGTGGGGAGAGTGTTTGGTTTGAAGACAAGTGTCACCAATATTACACAATAACACTTCATTATTATTTATTTGGCATGCCCTTTTCTAGGAAAAAAATATTTAGTTTCATACTGCTGTACTTACAGTAATTGACAATTATCTAGGATATGAGAGAGATATATTTTGAATTTATATCTACTAGATATTAGAAAACATATAAATTTAGTTTTGGATTTGTATCTATTCATATTTTTATAAGATTGGCTTATTGTGATATTGTGATGACTTCGTTGAATACTTTTAAATATGTCAGTCTCGTTCTAAAGAGATTTTTTCAATCCACTTATGTTTTTTTTAATAATCTTTTGTGACAAAAAAAAGAGTTAGAAGTTATTGGTCTTGGTTTATTTAGGGTTTTTATTCTTTTTAGAATTATGATATTTATATTAATAGATTAAGTTTCTTTAGGTCTATTTTGATAAAAAAAAAATGGTTTTTTGTTTTATATATTGTTTTCAAAATCTAAGTTAAAATTTAAAAACTAGATTAAGAAAAAAGAAGTTTCAAAAACTTTATTTTTTATTTAAAATTTAGCTAATAACTCAATTTAATTTCTTGAAAAATGAAAACAATAATTAAGTAGTTGGGAGAAAATAAGCTATTAAAAATCCCAACCAACCTTAATTTCTAAAAATTTAAATTTTCAATGTTCTTTGTATAATCTTTTGTATATAAATTTTATATCAATAATACCATATATTGGTTCTTGATTTAATAAAATAAAAATTTATTTATCTATGAGATTTCCAAGTCTTTTTTTTTTCATGAAAAAAGAGGAAATTCACACATTAATGTCTTCCCAATTTGGTTGGGATAAGTTCAAATAATTCCATCATTATATTAGTAATATAATTTGCAAAAAGAGAAAAAGTCAAAAAAGTCAAAATAGAATGAATTTATGAGGGCAAAATGGAATTGACCTCTTTCAAAAAGCAAATAGCACCACACATTTTTAGACATTTTGTACTTTTCTTTTAATTATATATTCTTTAAATGTTCTACAAATAAAAAAAATTCTTTAAATGTAATAAAATATTAATTATATTATTGTAATGTAACCCCTTAATTTAATTGGTCATTTGAATATCCATAGGAACAGTTGAATATTTACTCCAATTTTACTATTTTAAAGTTGGTTGCTATGCAATATCGATAATGTTTTATGTTTTTATTAATTTGATAGAATTATGCGGTATAACGTCATCTTTTCTGAGAACAAAATTTATTCGATGAAAAAACTTTACTAGGCAAAGAGATAAATAATTATAACAAAGAACTTATCTAATCATTAGACTCTTCTAATAATTCATGTAATACATATCCTTCTGTAATTTCAACTTAGGCTCTTTCTAAGTTCAAGTTCCCCTCATATCCACACGCAAGGACTTCTTCCGATGAGATCTTCTCAGTATAATGTTGGCTCTTTTCGAATTAACTCAGTATAATATTCTTACTCTTCTCGAACTTCTTAAACTAAATACACCTATTAAACAACTGCTAGTAACACACTTCACGACCTAGTATATCAAGTTAACTAATAGTCCATAATGGTTGATGTTTGAACAATCTTAATCGAAATAAGCAATGCAATATATATCGTCCTAAGAACAAAGTTGACAGAAAGTAAATCAAAGAATTGTGCTACGTGCTTTAATCAATAAGACAAAAATCTCTAGATATAATTTGCAAGATACAACACATATTGTTTCACACATATCGCTCCATTTTCGATAACAAAATCAACCAATCATACATAGTAAACAGAGTTTTATTTTATATTTAATAATAAAAAGTTGTCAGAACTAAAACATTTAAGTTTTCGCCTTATAAAAACTAGCACCCTTTTTGAAAAATAGTTTAAACAATTTTTCTCCATCCATCCTAGACGAGAATGACCACTGAGATTTCGTTAAAAAAATTGAACTTTCCAACTTATCGATTGTTTTGGACATTATCGGTGCATCTCGAAACAAATTACACAAAAATTCTAGTAAGATGTGATATGAGATTTGGTTAAAGATTTGGTATGAGATTTGAGAACTCTTTAAAAGATGTATGTCCAGAATAATCGGATAAGTTTGAAAAATAATCGAATTTCGATATCAGTCTCAGTCATAAAATCGACTTTATAAGAAGGGTGCAAGTTTTGTAGAAACTCAACGTCATGCGAAAATTTCCCTTCGATAATATAATACTAATAAAGTAAGGGTACGTAAAATTACAAAACTATTAATATTATTAGGTTATTACGTATTAATGAGAAGCAGAGTATAAAGGTGCCAAATACGTCACAGCTGGCATGAGAACCAAAACACTTGTACGCCACACGTGCGCACGTGTTCCGAAATACTGTCGCTTCCCAGTTTTTTGCTTTGAAGAGGGTTGGGATCTGGTGCGGGCGGTTACAAATTAAGAAGTACACGTCATTACTTTAATCGTCACTTACGTAATTTAACGGACACCGTGGACAGTTGAGATTCTTCCACGCTACTTTTTACCTGTGGGTCGGTGCTAGTTAGTGTATACGTGGAGAGCGATGATTGGGTTTCAATTAAATTTTACGAAATAAATAACTCAATTTCACGGCGGTGATTGTGGTGAATTTGATGATGTGGCCGTCTTTCACGACATCATCATTTCTTGGGATGTTAACAAATATTACTATCATAGTTTGATCTCTACTTATTTATAAATACAAAATATAAAAGAAAACTATATTTATTAGAAAATAGAATTCATTATACCATAGTAATCCTAAATCCTAAGAATTATTGAAAACTTTGAGAAGTATGGGAATGTGCGGTGATTAATTGTGCAATAAAAGAAATCGTAAAACGTGAAAACATGAGAAGGATGTTTGGATTAAAAATTGTGAAAACAAAATGAATTTGGTACTATAGATATGACTTAAAACGTTCAATCTAAATATGAGTTTTGAATTATATTACAATATAAGGTTATCCTATTACGAGCTCCCGAATAGCACCTAACTTCAAATTAAAGAATAAAAGTAGAATGTCTACATTTTACGCGGGACTAGGGTCCCTTAGAGAATCCTTGTTTAGGCTGGAAACGAGCGTGGAAAGGGGAAAGAAAAATCACCATTCATCTTTTTCGTTTATTTTCATAATTATATATATATAGATATGCACGCTTAGATAGATAGATATGCATATACTTAGATATTTTAAACTCCTAATATGTATAATTGATAATATATGAATAATTCGATAGGTTTGAGTCATTTTTAAAGCATTAGGCATGAATAACAAATTTAATTTAATTTAAAAGGTTTAAGAATTTTTTCATAAAGAAAAATCATTCAAAGGAGAATTCAAAAGGAACTAATCATTTATATAAAATTAAACAAGAAAAATCCAACCTCCTTGACATTCAAATAGGAATGAGAGGTACATTGTTATTTACAAATCTCAAATTAGAAACTAAATTTATAATTATTTTAATTTTTTTTCGTCAATCAATTTTAGATTTTATTTTAACGTCTATTTAGTTCCTTATTTTTTTAAAAAGATCTAACAACAAGGAATTCAAAACTCCATGCCAAGAGCACAAACACTTTTAAATTTTTGTGCTTTTAAAATGTCTAATAAATCTATAAATTTTCAAATTTATCTCGTAGACGTCTAAAGTTAAGTTTCACGTGTTCAAATATGATCTGAACAACGTGTCTATAATTCTCAAAAGACGTTCATAAAGTAATAATTTAATAATAGTTAGAAGTGCCTTTTTCATATAGGGCTTTATAATTTTCTCAATTACTTTTGTTCTTTCCATCTCTTTGTGCTATCATGTTACTTATTATTATTATTATAAAAAAAACATATCTTTTTAAAAGATAAAAGATTTATAGCTAAAAGAAGTAAGGTTGATAATGATATTTAAATGCAAAAGACAAAATGATATTGAATTTTGATACAAAAAAAGAAAGAAGGGCTTCAAATGTTGACACATCCCAAAGTACTTTTATAAAAAGCAACATTAAGTACATGCAATCACCAAACTTAATTATATATGTCCCTCTTTTTTATTAGTGGAGGGAAAGAGAAATCTATTTAATTCTTTTCATTTAATATATTGATTGATTATTGAACTTCTGACCTTGAAGTTTATAATACGTAGTTGATGGCAGTTGAGTTATATACTAATTTCGTCAACTTTAGAAATGTTTTAAAAAAATAGAAATAATATACATGTTTGGATTAATATTTGAAATGTAGGCAAAATATGACCCAAGAAAAATTCATCTTACCTTTTACGTGATATCAACAGTAAATTGTATTTTAAGCACTGCAAAACAATTAGATTAACACAACAATCTGACACTTGCCATGGACACGTCGGTGCTTAAATCAGTTTTTAGCACAAGGGTTAGAGCAAGCTTTATGAGAAGAAGATGAATTTGGTTGATGTGTTGCTACCACGATTGATTTATATATAGTGAAGCTAAACTCAACATTTTCTTCATCCTGTTACGAACAAGACTCCAGAAACTAGATCAATATCATATAGCTAGGAGGATCCTACATTGAGAATATACCTCAAAGAATAAGGTACGTCGGCTTTGACCTTGAAGGTCGAGGCTTAGAAATCCAATTGGTCTACCCACTCTTCATTAACATTTCTCTTATGTCTGTTTAACTATCTATCTAGGGTATATGTTGGGTATGAGACAACTTTTCAAGTTTTACCTTAAAAAACATTATAACTTTGGTACCTACTATTTATATTCACAATATGATGACGATATAATAATTTATTATTCATTTATTTTATCATCTCGATATAATTACTAATCAATAATAATATTGTTGCAAGCAACAAATGCAGGTAGTATGATAAGTATTAGAATTTGTTCATGCAATGAAATAAAAGTATTCACGAGATTAAGTACAAGAATGCTGACAAATATCATACTGTAAGAATTATTAAAGATGACACATCAGCGTTATGCATGCATACATCTCTAACATTTGGTTAGCTTTTGGAAGATATAGTTTTTCATTTTTCAAAAAACAAAATAGGCTAGTATATCAATCTCGTTGTAAGTTTTTAATTTTTTAAAATTAGGGTTCGGTTTGATAATCATATGGTTTTTATCTTTTAATTTTTAAAGGTTGTGTTAGGTTTCTTACAACTCCTATACGGTTTTTTTTATTTTTCTTAACCAATAGGTGAATTTTAAAAAGCTAGAAAAAATAAGTTTTTAAAAACTAACTTTTTTTTATATATATAGTTTTAAATATTTGATTTGGTTTTTTAATATAGCAAATAAAAATCATAGGTAGAGGTTGCGCGGGTTTATAATTGGCTTTTTAATTTTTAGTTTTTAAAAAATTAAACTTATTTTCTCTCGTCCATTGTTTTCATTTTTTTTAAGTAAAAGAGTTTAAAAACTACTTTTTTTTTTTTTGTTTAGTTGTCAAACACTTTACTTTGGTCTTTGAAAACATTAGTAGAAGTAGATAAAAACTAAAAAATGTTAAAGGCGAAAGAAATATTTATAAACTTAATTTTCAAAAACTAAAAACAAAAAATATTAAAATTAAACCAAACGAGACTTTTAGTTTTTTGGACCTAAAGATGCACTGTACAAAACATCTCAACTATAAGAAGTACATGTTTTAAGTAAAAGTTAGCGTAGCTTCACTAAACTCTTTAAGGTTAGAAATTCGATTTTTCACTTCTTCTACCTCATACAGTAGAAATTTAAAAGAAAATTTGTTCTAAATGACAAAACTACTATACTTGTTAGCGATAAATCCTGTTAGATCCAGATAAACATCTATCCATGTCTATCTATCACTAAAGTAATGAATGTTTATCTAAGTCTATCACAATCTATCGTTGATAGAAAGTAAAACTTCGTTATATTCGTAAACGTTTTCAACGATTTTGCTATATTTGAAAACATCATGAAATAAAAAATTAGGTTAAAAGAAAAGATATTTTTGTGGGTCATAATGGAAGTACACATCCTCTCATTATCTTATATCTTATAGTGGTTGCTTTGAGTATCCAAATTGATCTTGACATGTATAAGTTATACAAATGGAAATGAGTTTGTTGTGGAACTTTTTTGGGGCATGTTATATATAATAATAATGCAAAGAGGGAGAAAAATTATAAGTAGGCATACAATATATTATATTATATGATAAAACCTTAGATTTTAATGGGGTAAAGCTTAGAGGCAAAGGACATGTGTAAAGATTAATAAATAAATGACAAAAGATGTATATAATAAAAGTGTAGTATAGCTTGTGACTAAGTGTCATTGATATGTGTGAAATAATGATAGTACATTTTTGTATTATTGCTCAATATGGAAGTTATTTGGTAATGAAATGGATTAGGATATATATTATATACACACTCAACCTTCATTTATTTGGTGACATATATCATTGATTAAGTTATAAAAAATCCGAAAGAAAATATGTTTAATTTTTACGAACAAAAAAAAAAAAAGAAACTGAATGGATTACAAATCCTATCTTACTTTTCAAGAAATTTTTCATAACATAAAAAGTAGTGTTGAATGAAAAATCTTTGTTGATCATAAATTGTCACGTCTTTATTTCGAATTTAAGTGTAAGTATGTATATCTTTTATTTCAACCTATTATAAAACGACACATGTATCTAAATTAAATTAAAATAATAAAAAACGACGAATCCAAATACGCCACGCCTTCCTTTAAGGTGAGGTAATCACACCAAATCAAACCCAACAATTGTGAACCCAATATATCAAGTGATAGTTTTGTCCTATACCTAAATTTAACCTAAAGTTTATTAAAATAAAAGGAGAACAAGAGAACTATCTAAAGCTAGGTAGACCAACTTAGAAAATGACTAACTAAAGTAAAGTTAGGGAAAATGTCTAATGTGATTTTCAAATAATTCGTAGGACGAAAATACCCTTATAACAAGCAATCCATTTCTTATTCTCATAATAATATATATATATATATATATATATATATATATATATGTGTGTGATTTTCAAGTTATCTTAAGTTTTAAATTGTAGGTGTTAAAGTGTTTTGAAGGGGTATAATTGTATTTTTACCATTCATCTTCATTATCATGATAGTTATAGTGGAAAGATACTTTTATACATATGACTCTAGCGACGTAACGATTTAATGACACCACCAAAAAATAAAATAAATCTAATCTTGTGCTTACCCCAAAACGCACTTATCATATCGTACTCTAATTTGATGGTAATATTTATCGCAGTTTTCATTTTTCCCATGCTTTCGCCATTCAGCACAATGAGTGTCACTCCACTACGATATCTAAAGTTAGATTGTCACAATTTTTTTTTTAAAAAATAAAACCTAATGATTTTAAACTTAAACATCCTCTAGAAGGTACTTACGAGGTTGAATGACAAAAACATGAAAAAAAAATGAACATTGTGATAGATTGCGAACGAGTTAGGCATACGACAGACATGAAACTCGTGGAAAACTCTATAAATAGCGAACCCAACTTCAATTGGGAGAATGGTCCAATAAGAGCTTACAAGCTTGGAGTGAATCTTGTAGAGGGAAAAGGTTTTGTTTTACTTAAAGCATTTCATATTTGTTTGTTTGAAGTACTTATGGTCTCAATGGCTACCAGAGCAACTACCATTCTCAATGTTTACATCATATAATGTAAAAAATTTCACTAATTATTGTTGCATTTTTTAAAAAATGTTTTGTTTTCAAATTGTTATCTCTCTATTTGTCACCATTACGGGTGTTTATTTTCTCAAATTGAAAGCTATCTATGAGAGCAATCTATTAGTGATATCTCTCTATTTGTCACCATTACGAGTGTTTATTTTCTCAAATTGAAAGCTATCTGTGAGAGCAATTGATAACTGCTATAAGTTAATATCATTAATAGATGCTATTAGTGATAGATTTCAAATTGAGAAAAATGTGCAATTAGTTGTTACAATTGGTATTGGTTATCTGTGATAACTTCTATCAATGAGTTAAATTTACTAATGACTAGCCAATATTGGCTATTTTTACAAATATTTTATTCTTGTACTATATTTTTAGTTTATTTCTAAATTGTGTTATATGTTGTAATTTTCGTTGGAGTAATCGAGATCATCAATCCAAATTTTCAAATGGGCCTACAAAATTCTCCCAACCCAGAAGGCCCGGCCCAACTAGAAGCTAAGAGAGGCGAAAAAAGAAAAAAGACATTTAATTTCTTTTGAAATTTAGTAGTCTAGATTTTCCCGCTAAATTTCTACAAGAGTGACAGCGCAAAATCCACGTGGGACTATAAAAATACGCCACGTAGATCACAGCCTCCTCAAATGGAGACACGTGGGTTGAACACACAACACATAGCTGTTACTTTTAAAACTCACACCCCCATCTTTTCCTCTTTAATTTTTCATATTCTTTCATCCCATGGACGGCTTTCGTACGCCGGATCGACTAGAGTTTCGGATTCCACAGAAATCGGTGCCGCCGCCACCACCGCCGAGGAAGAAGCCGGTTGTGGTGGTGAAGATGCGTGAGGTGGCAGAGAATGGTTATTTTCAACTACCCGCTGACGATCTTGAACGACTTTTTCTCCATTGTTCCAATGGTAGCTTTCGTTGATCGAAGCGGTTGTTAACGAAAGCTTCACCTGAATCGTTTCATATATATATATATATATATATATATTGTTTCTTTTTTTAATTAATATATATTATAATCATATTATTAAATTTCTATTATGATTTTCATGTTTCCATACAATGGATATCGAAAAAAGGTTCAATATTTTATTTACAACGTAACAAAATAAATTAATAACTTTGGAAGGTTTATATTATAATTAAGAAAGGATTAGGTTTAGGGTAATGAAATAATGTTGGTATCTACTTTATAATAGTAATAATTAAATGATAAAATGTTGGACAGAGAAGTATGTACTAAAATGGACTTTTATAGGTTAATAATAGAGATAAAAAGTTCAATTTTGAAATGCAATTAAATTTTATCCATAAATCAATCATAATATACCGTAATTTTTTTAACACAAATAGATGAATTTGACGAAGTTGGGAGTAAATATGGTCTTAATTATAAATATCAATTATAAGGTTTGATTTTACTATCCTACATATTAAGTCGCTATTTTTTTAATATTTTTTTGGACAAGAAGATGAAGTTCTTCTATTTTCATACACCACCAAAGCAATAAAGTCCAAATGCAATTCAATAATGTTTAAATAATCTCTTTTATATATTTTTTTTGTTTATATAATTTAAGAGAAAAAAAAATCAATAATATCACCATCCATAATTTTGATAGGTCAAAAGTTTATAGCTATTGGTTTCATAGGGATTAAAATAGAGAAATGTAAGTTTACAAAATATTCTATGTTGTATAAACAGCATATTCTTGCTTCTCACAAAGCCTCCCAACTTATCTCTCACACACACATGTATATGTATATGTATATGTATATGTATATGTATATGTATATGTATATGTATATGTATATGTATATGTATATGTATGGCCATTCCTTGCTTGTTACAATTACAATAACCTCCTAAGAATTAGAGAATATACTAGGAGTCCATATCTCTATATACATTGGAAATTATTTATAATGACAAAGATTATTAAAAATATTTATAAATATTTTAGGATCTATCTATATTTATAAATATTTTAGCTAAAAATAAAATTTTGACAAAAAAAGAAAAAGGCATATCATCTTTGTAATGCTACAAGATCCAAATAAAAGATCAGGCAAATTTTAAACTAGAATAAATTGAGTTTTGGTTGAATTTGATTTGGAATCAAATTTACAATCACATTGGTATATATATCTAAACTTCTAGTTGATATCTATTATTACATTAACGTTATTTTTTATGATATCAATATTTCCTATGTGGTATTGAGATGTTTTTCTTTTTTCTTTTTCTCTTTTTAATTTTTCAAAATGAAATAAAATAAAAAGGGAAGAATGCTGATTTACAAATCTGTCTTTACGAAAGAAATTCATACATTGGTCATGGGTTGCCCAAAAGCTGCGGACATTGTCTTATTATTATTATTATTATTATTGTTGTTGTTATTATTTTTTAAAAAATCATGCTAATTATTATCTTTTTTGTCCTAAAAAAATAAAATAATTCAAAATTTCTTGAAAAAAAAACTTTAATTATTGAGTTTATACTATTTAGGTACTTCAAAGTTTTGGTTCAACTAGTCTATGTATTTTTATATTTTATTCCGTTTGATCCTTGTATTTTTATAATATTAATTTTAGTATGAGAAATACCATTTTCGTCCCTTGCTAACGTTATTTTTATCAAAATTTCAAAACGATCTCTTTTAAAATTACATAGTCAAAATGAATACTTTAAAATTCAATATTTCCATATATTAAGTGAAGGTCTTTTTTATTTTTTTTTTTAGTTTCTTTTATTTTGAGTGATGCTTTCTTTTAAAAGAAAAATATTGAATGATAAACTTTTTTCTATACCGATAGATATTGGTAGATTTCAATCAGAATTTATCATTGATAGATCATGAAATAAATATTTTCATTATGTATTGGAAAATAAATTTTTTTAAATTTAAAAATTGTAAAAAAGTTTATTTATTTATAATTTTTTAATACATAAACTTTATCGATAATTTAATTAATTTTTCCATAAAACTAAGAGATCAATATTTTAAATAAAAAATTTGATGAAAAGAAAGTGGAAAAAAGATGTAAATAAATTGAAAAGGCAGCATTGAAATCAGAATCACACCTAGAAAATAAAGAAATAGATAAAATATTGAAGAAGGTACACAAAAAAAAAAAAAAAAAAAAGCAGGGAAAATAAAATCCCACCCCTTCATTTTCCATCCCTTCCAAAATATTAACCTCACATGATTGCATGTGGGACACCCAAAAAACCCACTTTCTGAGTCCCACATGATTAATTAATAATGCAATAAATTTTCAAGCATATTAATAATAATTAATAATAATCTACCCCAGATAGAAAGGAAGAGAAGAAAACAGAGAGATGTATTTTGGGTTTTAACTCTAAAACCACAACATACCATGTGATCATTACTTTGACTCATCAACTACTTTTCTTTGACCATTCAATCAAACTCTAATTAATATATCCCCTAATCCTCTCATTATTCTTCAAACCCACTCAACTCATCATTAAATGCCTCCCAAATGTAGATTCATGGCTCCAAAACTATGGCCTATAAAGTTGAGGTACTTCTTTCTACATCCAACAGAGTAAAAAACTAACAGCAACAACAGTGTGGGGGTCTCACTAGATAATTTTTCTAACTATTTATCTAGACCTCTTTAAGAATGGAGTTTCATTTTTTCTTCTTCTGTCTATTGAAGAACTCCTTGCTATTTTGGGGATGTATGGAATACAGTGAAGTACAATGGAAGGCACAGGCATTAGAGAAACTGAAAAAGAGAGAACTTTTTTGGGTTAAATTTTTTTATGAAGAGTTCTTGAAGAAGGGAAAAAATGGTGCAAGTGTAACAAAAAGACAGAAGGAAAGAAAAGGTCGAGTCATAGATCCCTTCTTTTCTAATAAGAACAAAAATAGGCAAATAATTGCATGTTTCCCCCCTCTGGAGGGGGAAAAAATAAAAGCAAATTAAAGTCCTTATTCTGCAGATACTCATCATTTTAAAGGAAAAAAGAATTTGTGTTGTTTTTATTTTGAAAAAAAGCATTCCATCTATTTGTAGAATTTGAGGTGAGAGTATGAGACACATACCTTACACGTCATAAACAGCTAGCAAATTGTCTCCTTTCCCACTGCTTCCATTATTTTCCCTTCCACTTCCCCAAATTGAATGGATGCCCTCTGTTTGTCTCTCTCTCTAACACATAGAAAAGAGAAGATCATATATATATATATATATAATAGGGCAGCAGCAACAGAGGCAGCATTCAGCACAATACAAAAAAAACTGAGTCCAATGCAAAGAAAACGATAGATCTCCGCAGTAATAAAGGCTAGAAGTCACTAAATTTAACAGAGAAATAGAAAGAGCATCATCTTTTACACATACCCATATCACCTAAGCCACATATTAACTCCTAAATGGCACAAACTCTGCCTCCATGAGGCTGTCATAATGTGGCTATCTCAACTTAGAACTTAGATTTAATTTGAGTACGTTCTCTCTCATATATCGTCTGGCATAATGTGGCTATCTCAACTTAGAACTTAGATTTAATTTGAGTACGTTCTCTCTCATATATCGTCGTTAAAGATAAAAACCTGTCTGTCAGTCGCATTGTGACGGTCTCACAGTAAATAACTTTTAGCCTCCAAAACCCTCCAAATAAAAAGGCCAGAACGAGCTAATTGGGAGTAGACGATGATGACCGATCAGTCTCTACCACACACACAAGCATGAAGCGTCATAACTCTCGGTCCTTCCCCATCATCAAATCTCAATCATATGTTATTTAAGTATACATATACTGTCCCACTAGAATCCCACTCTTTCTACATCTCTTTCTCACATCTTAAACCAACTATCACTCTCACAGGCATTTTCACAAACACCTTGCCTGCAACCCCATCTGAGTTCACAATAAATGGACGAGAAATGGAGTCTATCAAAGAAGGAAGGTTCAGGAAGTAGTTACCATCATTCTTCCACAAATGGCAAATCTTCATTCCTGAGAAGTGGGTCGACCTCCAAATCGCCATTGCTGCGATGTTCTTCACAGAAAAGCGTACCATCTTCTAATTCCAAGAACCCCCATGATCTCCCTCGAAGTTATTCACAGAAAAGCTCTTCTAATTCCATTGGAAGAAAGTACAGCAGCTTGGCAAAGGAACAGAAGGCTCGATTCTACATCATGAGACGCTGCGTTGCGATGCTTGTGTGTTGGCATAAACATGGAGATTCGTAAAGAAGACAAAGAATCGATCCGGCTTCAACCCATTTTCGTTCGATTCAGAGATTTGATTTCTTCACCTTCTTCATTAGAATTGGATCTTGAGATCCTTTTGAGAAATTGATGTAAATTTTTTGTGCAACCCCCATTGAGAAGAAGGGGTGGGGAACTCTGTTTTCTTGGATTCAATTAGATTCAAATTGTAATTACATTGATGAGTTGATGAACTTTAAATGCAATCAGATCGATCTCCTCTTCCTGAATTCCTTACCAGATTTCCATTGTTGATTTTTCTTTTAAATTGTTCTAATCGGTTGTATTAGAAGAATTGGATTGATTTGATCTAATTTCTATGTTCAAAATATGTTCTTTTACTCCAAATCTCTCTTTTTTTTTTGGTACAATTTCTTTGTTTTGAATGATTTAGGGTTTTTTTTTTTTTTTCCATTTGTAATACTAAAATTTAAATTTAGTTATTAAATAGTAATGTAATTTGTAAAAATTGAGGAAGAATGAAAAGAAAGTATTAACTTTAGACTTTTAATTTAAAAAAATATTTTTAAAATATAGCAAATCTTTCAGATTAATTATTAGTTTAAATATTTTAATTTTTTATTAAAATAAGGTAGGTAAATTGACTTAGTTGCTATATAATGACAATTATATTTAATAAGAATGTTTTACAAGCTTTTATCTTGCGATATTAAAAATAATTATTAAGATTTCAAAGTAAAATCATATTTATAGTAAGTTTTGATGTCATAAAATATGTTAGAGAAAATGTGCTTTACGTAAACGTCTGAATCTTTGAAATATGGTAGTTTAAAATGATCAAATTATGTTAGAAGTCAAGAGTTTTGATTTCATTTTAAAGAAATACGGTAGTTTAGTATAATCAAATTAGGTTAGAAGTCAAGAGTTTTAAACGAATCAATTAACATAATTTTTAGCATACGAGTACACTCAATATATTTATTTGATGGAAAGGATTTTTAAAGATATAACAAAAAGTGATTGCGAAAAAAACATAAACTGATTTAAGATATTGTGATCAAACTATAAGTTTGTTTCATTTGCATTCTAATAATTACATGATTTAACATATTAAAATTGATTATTACAAAGGTGGCAGATTAATATATGTATAACATCCAAACTCCATGATTAATTAGGGTAATAAAATAGATGTTAATAATGAGTTTAATTAGGCCATGACAACTGATGTGTCCAATGCAATTTTGGCAGAAAGGCTTGTGTTCTTCATCTTCTCATCAACTTCCCATAGTTCTGGCAAAGCTTCCTTTATGTTATGAATGCTTTCCAATGCATAATCCACTCCATAATTTCCTCTATTCGATGATCCAACCTACAAAATTCATTCAAACCCATTTCTTCAATTATTCGGTTTGGATTCTTTATTTGCTTTCTTTTCCATTACTACAAAAGTTGTGTTACTTGACGTTTTTAAAACCCTAAACACAATCCTTACTTATATTGCAAAAGCGTCACCTCATGTAACAGAAGATTTTGTAATATTGTTTCAAGATTTTGTTCAAGAAATCAAATGAGTATATATGAGCTCACCAGAACTGTGTGGAGGCCACTGGATTTTCCCGTCTTTATGTTGTGGATGCTATCATCAAAGAACAACTGCAAATCCAACATTCAAATCTTATCATTTTCTATCATCTTACTTTTTTAAGTTTTGTAATTTTACGTTGAGAAGGATATATGAGAAGAAAATTTCTTACTGTTCTCTTGGGGTCAATGTTGGCTATCTTAAGAGCAGACTCAAATGCTTGTTGAGAAGGTTTGCATAGAATCGGAGTGACTGGGAGCAGTGGAGAAGTGTCATCTGTGTCGCTGTTCGTCGACGTTTTGGAATCCGATTCAGAGCCATCATCAGAAGAAGTGTCTAAATCAGAAGAGTTTAGACCTCAAAGCATATAATCCTCTCAAAACAACCCTCCAAACCAAGCCTACTTAGAACTTTGGCAACATGAACTTCATCCGCGTTCGAGAAGATCTATTTCACCAAACCAAATAAAGTTGAAAATTCTTGTTTTGATAACATGTTAAAACTTGCTATATATGTATCATAAGCCGAAAGAAAAGTTTTTACAATTTTGTGAACTGGCAAACTAAGAAAGAGATGAAAGTTCTTACAACTTTATGAATTGACAAACTAAGTAAGAGATTTCTTAGAATTGGATCACGCTTCAGATTGTTATATGGTAATCTTCCATGAACCAAGCTGAGAAACAATAAACAAACATTAATTTGGTAAATGATTATATCCAAAACATGTTAGAGAATTCTTTTAGTGCATGTTTAAGAGTGATTTTAAAAAAATACAAAATCATTTTAATGACTTTGATTTAAAAGGAGAAGAGAGATAGGAGGCAATACCTGTGATAGTGATCATTATCAAATTCATAACCAATAGCCTACACAAAAAGCCAAAAAGTTAGAAACTTTAACACCAATTTCTAATGGGTTTTATGTAAAATTAACAAAACAAAATAAAAGTAATTGAAAGATTGGACCTTAAGACCAGCCATGGATGTCCCATAATTCCTATACAAAAACTGATTAATCTCTGGAACTCTATCTTTCTCTATCCCAAGTTCTTCAACCATATACTCTATTATAAACAACAAAATGAAAGGAGAACACTCAAAGGTCATAGCGCAAATGAAAATAAAAATTATGATAAATATTTCCAAATTCAATTCAAAAGTGACGAAGAATATATACCTTCAATGTTGATGGTGCATTGTTTAGACAAGCCAGAACTTAGAGGGTAAAGGGTGTCATCCACATCTGTCAAGTTCATAATTAAATGCAATATAATCAACGACGACTATGACAAATAGTAAGCATACTTCTCAAAAACTTCAAACAAAACGATTATCAAAGTAAAAAAATCATATAACTTTACCAAAAAGTGTCGAGGTTGCTGTTGTTGGTTTTTGAAGTCCATTTCTGCCATTAAACCCTAAAAAACACAACAAAATTAGAGAGAAAAAGAGAATCAAAAGAAGAGGAGAAAGAAAGCCTTTGAATAATAATTTGTTAAAACAAATGAAATGTTGGGATATAAATATAGAGAATGTTTTGATTTTTAATGTATGAAAACAAGAATCTACCAAGAAAATTCAAAAAGACAAATGGTTCCTTTTGGTTAAGTCAAAATTCTAAAAAAAAAAAAAAAAGAATTATTGAATTATAATGAAGAATTAAAAGGAAGAGCTTGAAAAAAGGGGCAAAGATTTGCTTTTTTGACTTGAACAAATATA
>JBBPDJ010000004.1:1090697-1117672 GCA_037974625.1 Cucumis cinereus
TATATAGGAATTAAGAATCAAATGTGGCTTCAATTAATATATAATAATGTCTTGGGAGAGAGTAATAATTGACCCCATGAGATTCAAATCAATTAAAAAAAGGACCAATTCCTTTCCAACAAAAACATGTGACTTATGATCTTAAGTTATTAAAACAACAGACATCTAAATATTTAGTCATGTGTTTTCTAGAGATAAATATAATATTAAATAAAATTTTAGTTCTACGAAACTAAACGATATTGTTGTTTTTTTGTTGATGGTAGAAATTTATTCTTTTATATATTATTTAATACTAATGGACCTCACATTATCGTTAAAAGTAAACTGATGTAGCAAACAATAAATGAAAGCACACACTATTATTGTAATTGTTTCGATAGTTCCTCAAATGTAGTCGAACAATTATTATTTATTTATGAACTAGTTTACTTAGCTTGTTTGTTTTACTATTTTACTTAGCTTGAAAATTTGTGATAATATTAATATTTATACATATATGAAGTTGCATAACTATTTTATGGAGTTCACAAACATGATAAAGAAAATGTTGAAACTCGAGCTAGAAAACTACACCCTAAGACCAAGTTAAGCATGAAAAAAGGAAGTTTAGGTCAAGGCTCGACTATCCTTACCTGAGCTTGAGGTCGAGTCTAACCCTCTTCGTTTGATGAATGGAGCATGTTATGAACTATTTGGGTCTCGAGAAGAGAATAATTTGGATCAACATACCAAACCAACTTCTTCACCCTTGATCTCTGCCAAAGAGGAGGCTGAGACTGAGTTTCCAAATTTCATGAACGAAACATGTTAAATGCATTTCTTGACTCATTTGGCTCAAGATCAATTAGCATTATATGACTTGAAAGCACTAACTTGGACGTTCTAAGTCAGAATTTCACTATAAATACATCATCGTAACTTTAGGAGATGTAAGTTCATTTTAATACTCAAAACTTCCTAAAAAAAATTAACCATCAATATTTAGAAGCAATGTATATGAATTAATAGTCAATCATATTTAAAAATAAAAAATACAGTCATGAATATTATACCTAATTTTTGCTTTAACTACTTCTGGACAGTTAGCATTAAACTCATATAAATTAAAACAAACTAAAAAGCAACAAATAAATAAATCTCACTTTTACATTTTTCATCAAATATATACATATTTCTCATCCTTACTTTTTAAAGCCATAATCTTAATCCACTTTATGAAAATTTCACCTCTTTAAATAAAGACCTATACATATAAATATATATTAATTACATAATAATTATCTTATGCCCTTTTAAAAAAAAAAAACATCAAATATTTTAAAAATATTTTTAAATATTTAAATTTTATCAATGATAGACATATATGAACTTCTATAAATATCAGATGGTTCTATCAGTGTATGTCACCAATAAAATATGAAATTTTGTAATATTTTACGAATATTTATTTTTTCAATTAAAATAATTTCTCAATATCTTATATTTACTTTTTCTTTTTTATATCTTCTAATAAAATAATATACACATATACAAAACACACTAAACATATTGAAATCATTTTTTTTTAAACATCGCGTGCCCACTTTTTAACCCCACTCCAACTAAAATATTTCATAAATTAAAATAAAATAAATATCTTATCTTAAACTTAAGGAAAAAAAAAGTTTGTAGATCTTAAAGGAAAATTATTTTTTAAACTTATTTTTCTAATTTAGAACATGATATAATTATAGTAATAAATACTTAAAAGGAAACCACAAATGCACTTTTAGATTAAAAAAAAAGTTGTTTCTAGATACATGCTATTTAGATAGCCACTATCTCAAATAAACGATGGTATGTTACTATATTTATAAATATTTTCAAAAACTCTACCCTTTAAAATAATTTTTATAAAATAAATATTTTTCCTATATTTTATTATCTTAATAAAATAGCTTCATTTAATAAAACAAGCGAGAGAAACACGTTTGTTAATAAAATAGAAAATAATTATTTATAAATATTATTTTCCCATATTGTATTGTGTGTGTGAATATATTGTTTATTAATATGAAAATAATTATATATAGAAGATAGCATCCATTAATATATTGACACGTCATGCCATCTCAATAATTGTACTGACCCTTCTATTATTTTAATAAAATATGACTTATCCTTCCTTTAAACTTTATTAATTTATTATATTTCCCAATGACATATTATTAAAATTATTTGAAAAAATATTATGTTTAAACCCTTGAAATCTTATATCTATTTAAACTTCTAAATTAATAATTGATATATAAAATTTCGAATTTTTATAATTATATTTATAATCTACGTCTTTTTATAATTTTATTTAAAAAATATCTTGTTAAATTTATATGAATTAATTATTAAGATTATCTTTAAATATATTTGGACGAACTAAATTACCATATACCCCTATACAAATAATTATTTTGTAACATGTCACTATAAATTAGCATATTTTAGCGACATGTTTCTTATAGTGTAATAATAATAGTAATAATTGGTAAAAACTTTATGTTCTTAAATTATATATAAAAAAAAAGATATAAAGTGTTTATGACGTGGCATTTCATCTTAACTAGACTAAAGTGCTTGACATGTCATATTTATTATTTTATAAGAATATCATATCACAAACATATAGTGGAAATTCAAATATACAATTTTTTATTTTCTTAAGAATATAGGAATATACGGCATGCACTAGCTTAAATATACGAGAGTAGTCAAAATTAGAATAACTCAATTATCATCGAATTATATATTTTCATTATTGAATTATAATCAAAATTTAAATAAATAATTATACGAATTGATTAATTGACCGTACACTAACTTTCTTAAAATTAGTCGTCGTACTTAAAAAAAACATAAACATCTTAATATTAATCGTCGTATTTCAAAAAAAAAAAACATAAAAGTCTTAATATTACTCGTTGTATTTAAAAAAGTTATGTACCCTACAAAATTTTATCGTGCTATTTCGTTTTTGTTTTTTTTTTAACAAGTACTATTTTTGTTAAACTCTATATTTTGTTGAAAATATATTTATTACCCTCTCTATATATTTTGGTATACTTTAATCAAAGGCAACTAATAATAATAACGGTTCCGTTCAGTAACTATTTTATTTTTAGTTTTTGGTTTTTAAAAATATAAACGTAATTTTTTTAATTTCTTGCAATGATTTGCATTTTTTTAAGTACAAGAATTGAATAATTCTTAGCCAAATTCTAAAACTTGAAACAAGTTTTTAAAAGTTACTTTTTTTTTTAGTTTTTAAATTTTAGCTTTGTTTTGTAAAATATTGGTAGAAAGTAGATTACAAATCAAGAAATTTGTCTTTATTTCAACAAATATTGGTAAAAATCAAATGTTTTCTAAGTACAGATTAGAAGTGGATCAGACTCTTGGTTCTCATTACACACAAATATTAATTGAGTTGAGCTCTTCTTGCATATAAGTCAAATGATTATCAAACGAAGAAGTTTGAATGTTAAGATCGATGGAAAGAGAATAGATATGAAGAATTAAAAAAAAAATGGGAGTAATATTATCCATCTACTCCAAATATAATTATATATTCTTTTTAAAATAAAAATTCTTATAATGGCAATTTTAAGAAATACATTTTAAAATTTTACCTACCCAACATCCTACTTGAACACTTGGATTAATCTTTTTGTCTTGAAGGATATTTTCTCTGTTGTAATTTAGGGTTTTGGTATAAAAAAAATCCCAAATTTCATTATCATCATAAAGATATATACATAATGAATTTTCCTATGATATTATTTTGTATTTATTGAATTGATGGTGAAAGGGCATCCAAGGTCCTAAAATGTGATGCTTAAAACCCCCATACTTTCCTTTCCATTGTCACAACCTATACACTATATTCCTACCTAAAAACGAGACTAAATCCTACTTCCATATCGATGAAATTCGAGAATCGACAAGTCTCGATTGGGTCTCTTTCTTTTTCGTTTTGCCCTCGTACATGTAATAGGGTTGTTTACTGTTGGTTGTCTGCTTTTCAAACATGATGGATGTAGTTGGATATACAAATTTTTCGAGTTGGATGTTGGATGTAATTAATGATGACTTGGTGTTTCCTTTCCATCAAAGTTCGACATTCATTAATTGTCATTTAAACAAAAATGTTTGTTTGGTTTTGTTTGATTTGGTTTAAACTCTATATATTTTTTAAGTTTGTTTCATTTTAATTTCTTGACCAACTTATTCAAAACGTCCATATTTTAGCTTTGAATTTTTATTGTTTGTTCGATTTTCAATTTTTTAGTCCTAAAAAAAATAACTTTAATCTTCGTTGGCTTGAAAACATGTTCATATAACATGGTAGTACACGTATTCAAAGTTTTGTCTTTAGCTTATAAAATACTACTAATAATAATAAATATATGTAAAAAAATTGATTGTTTTTTTAAAGAAGTAGAGATACTAAAACAGATATATCATCGTCTATCCATAATAGATCTCAATAGACTACTATTTGTATCTATTTTGTATATCGTTTGTGATATATTGTCATTTAAAATAATTTTCGTTTTTTTTAAAGATAATTAATTTAATTAAAAAATAAAATAAAAAAAGGAAGTATGAATCAGCTGATGTTATTGGCTGAGTCAAAAGAAGATGGTGATGTTTTATTTAGTTATATAGAAAACAAATGGTGGGTGGGAATTGGACCCATTTTCTAGAACTTATAATAATCAAACTAAGAAAAATAGAATTTGTCTCCAAATCACTTTTCTTCTCTATTTCTCTCTATTTATACTCAACCATTTCCTCTCTTTTCTTTCACCCATTTATTTCCTTTGTCTCTCTCTCTTTCTTATTTACTTTGTAGCTTTCAAGATTTTTGCATATTCCCTACAATGGAATGCAAAAATCAGCAACCTCAATCAACAAATTATGACTGTCTTCTCTTTGGTAATTGTTCGTTTCTTTGGTTTTAAGAACTCAACGAATTATATTATGAACTTTGAATATACATAATTTGATATGTTTTGATTTTGGGCAGACGTGGATGATACTCTCTACCCTCTTAGTTCTGGTTTGTCAAAACAATGCACTAAAAACATTGAAGGTATTCAATCATCTTAATCAATATCTTCTTCTTTTTCTTCTTCTTCTTCCCTTTTGTTTTTGGCTTTGAATTCATCTTATTTCTTTTGTTGTTTATAATAGAGTATATGGTTGAGGAACTTGGGATACAGAAAGATGGAGTTGTAGAGATGAATCAGTTTTTGTATAGGAATTATGGGACATCCATGGCTGGTCTTAAGGTCCAATCTTTCAATTACTTTTGTTTTGTTTTGCAAATTTTACATATTTGAAATTGATGTTAAAGTTTCTAACTTTTTGGCTTTTTGTGTAGGCTATTGGTTATGAATTTGATAATGATCACTATCACAGGTATTACCACCTATCTCTCTCTTCTCCTTTTAAAACAAAGTGGTTAAAATGATTTTGTATTGTTTCAAAATCATTCTCAAACATGCACTAAAAGCACTCTCAAACATGTTTTGGATATAATCATTCACCAAATTAATGTTTGTTTATTGTTTCTCAGCTTGGTTCATGGAAGATTACCATATAACAATCTGAAGCGTGATCCGGTTCTCAGAAATCTCTTACTTAGTTTGCCAATTCGTAAAGTTGTAAGAACTTTTATCTCTTTCTTAGTTGGCCAATTCATAAAGTTGTAAAAACTTTCCTTTCAGCTTATAATATGTATATCACGAGTTTTAACTTTATTTGTTTGGTGAAATAGATCTTCTCGAATGCGGATGAAGTTCATGTTGCCAAAGTTCTAAGTAGGCTTGGTTTAGAGGGTTGTTTTGAGAGGATCGTATGCTTTGAGAGTCTTAACTCTTCTGATTTAGACACTTCTTCTGATGATGGCTCTGAATCGGATTCCAAAACGTCGACGAACAGCGACACAGATGACACTTCTCCACTGCTCCCAGTCACTCCGATTCTATGCAAACCTTCTCAACAAGCATTTGAGTCTGCTCTTAAGATAGCCAACATTGACCCCAAGAGAACAGTAAGAAATTTTCTTCTCATATATCCTTCTCAACGTAAAATTACAAAACTTAAAAAAGTAAGATGATAGAAAATGATAAGATTTGAATGTTGGATTTGCAGTTGTTCTTTGATGATAGCATGCGCAACATAAAGACAGGAAAATCCAGTGGACTCCACACAGTTTTGGTGAGTTCATATATACTTATTTGATTTCTTGAACAAAATCACGGAACACTATTATAAAAACTTTGTTACTTGACGTTTTTGTAGTATCAAGTAACAATTGTGTTTAGGGTTTTAAAAACGTCAAGTAACACAAGTTTTGTAGTAATTGAAAAGAAAACAAAGGAATAATCCAAACTAAGAAATGGGTTTTACTGAATTTTGTAGGTTGGATCATCGAATAGAGGAGATGGAGTGGATTATGCATTGGAAAGCATTCATAACATAAAGGAAGCTTTGCCAGAACTATGGGAAGTTGATGAGAAGATGAAGAACACAAGGCTTTCTGCCAAAATTGCAGTGGATACATCAGTTGTCATGGCCTAATCACACTCATTATTAACATCTATTTTATTACCCTAAATCATGGAGTTTGGATGTTATATTATAATCCAGCCCATTTGTAATAATAAACTATTTAAAATATGTGAATTATAAAGCAAAGTGATCTCTTTCTTTGCTTTTGATATAGTGGGTATGCCAATATGATTGTTAGTTTGTTTGAATGCAAATGAAGCCAAAGTTATGGGTATAGTTCACAACCATATACCACACTAAAAATCTTCTCATCAAAACAAAGATATACATTGATCATACTCATTCTTGAGATCAAGAGTTTGTCATACTTTTGTCTAGCTAGTTGGATTCATTCACACTTCCACATGATTATGTTATGAACACTTTCATGACTTGTCACGCACTCAAAATTTCAATCTACATGACTAAGTTTGGAGAAATAATAGGTTAAAAAGTGTTATAATGTGAATTTTGGTTTATATCATCACTACCATATTTCAATTGTTAAACCCTTCTCTCTCAATGCCCCCCTTTGAGATAAAGAGGATTTGTGTAGTGTGAGGAATGACGATCAACACCCCTTCCTAAATGAGGAAAATGAAGTGGAGGTCTAGTTGGAATGCTCTCATGGTTAGTGTGGTGATTGACGCATTTGCATCTTGATGGGATTGTTCGATCTAAAGTTATCTTTAAGAAATTTTCCTCTTTGTCTTGTTTCTTGTTCGAAGAAGGAGTTTGATCGAATTTTCTTCTCTTGCACAAAAAAGAAATATGTCAATACATGATTAAGAAAATCTCAAATTTAAAAAAACGTAACCTAATGGCCACATCACCTCTAGAAAAGGCTCCACAGTATCAAAAAAGTCTCAACCACAAAATGAAACGACCTAATAATCACACATCACCTCTCAGAAATAGATATTTATATTTCGAGAGAGGTGCCCATAATATCAAAAGAGATTAATTTTCATTTTTCAACAAAAATTTCAAACTCCAAATAAAGCCACCTTGGTTGCATCACTTCTCAAAAATAGATATTAATCTTTTTAGGAAAGGTATCCTATAATCTCAAAGGAAATTAATTTGCATCTTTCTATAGGATTCTTTAACCTAAGAAAGGTTGAAGTCTTTCATTTGGAGTAATTTGTTAGGTAATTCCTAGGAATATTTTGGGGCTGACCCATATGTAGCTTAGGAAATCCAAACCACCCTAGAGCAATGCTAAGATAACCCTAGCCTAGAGCGTTATCCAAAGGAGTACCCAAAATTTGCCTAAGGGCCTCGGGGGTCAATATTAAGGGCATTTCACACGACCTTCATTGAGAAATTTGACCCTAACGGGACTTGGCATTACCATATATAACATAATACCAAAAGAATTGTAACTATAACAAATTTTGATCCAACTTTAGAAGTCTTACTAGTAATAGATCATATTGTTGATAAGAGACTACCACTGGTAGGAGTATATCAATCATAGCCCACGTCATTGGTAGGCTATCGGTGATATAGTCTATCACTGATAGACTTTACTATATTTGTAATTTTTAAGGAATTTTTTGGAGCCCATAATGGAATGTGCTTGTAATGTAATATAATCCATTACAATATGTTTGAATTGAGCATTTTTGCCTAACTTTGTAATACTAAATTCATTTCATTCTCATAGTTTTCAACACAAACATCTTCCTGCTATTTTCATGCTTCACAATCTCATTTTTGTTCTATTCTTGATTCCTCATTCATTCCAAACACCATTCATTTCTAGTAATCTGAGTACATTCATGTTTTCCAAACAACTCTTTATATTATCAAGCTAGTGCTACCAATTGCAATTACTTCAGAAATCTTGTATAATTGTCCAAACCTTGTAACTAAAAAAAATGTCAACAATAGGTATGCTTGGTTCATAAAGTTTCAAAATTATACTACGAACGAATTCAAAATGTTATTGAATAATCTATTATTAAGGACTCAAAAGGATTTTTTTTTTTTTTCACAAATCCTTCAAACGTAAGTCTAAATTAACCCCAAATTCGTGATAGTGATTGTTAATAGATTTGTTGAAAAATAGAAGTCAAATTTGGACCTTCAAAATATAGAGTGGACTAAAATGGATTAACACAAAATAGTGGGGTGTACATGGTTCGGGTTGGTCCGGGTTGGTGTCGTATTTTGGACCAACCCGAAATGGGCTAGCCTTACACCCAGCCCGTCGATTTCAATTTGAACGGTAACCCAACCCAACCCAACCTAATATTTTCGGGTTGGGTCGGTTCTGGGGTTGTATTTTTTGGGAAGAACACATAGAAAAATAGCAAATAAAAAATCGTAAAAAATTCCTAAATTTCATATTATTCCAAAAAATAACAATAGCAAGAACCAAAGAACAATTATGGCTTAAAAAAAATTCAAATCGGTCTTAAATCTAATTTAAACACTCACAAACTCAAAATGTTAAAATTAAGGCTTGAAAGTAGTGTTTGACAATCTCAAACGATGACGGAGTAGACAAGGTTGCGAATGAGGGAGGGGAGTAGACGAGGTTGGGGATGAGGGAGGCGACAAATGTTATAGAAGGACAGGAAGCTCGTTGGCGTGAGGAGAATGAAGTGGTGTGAATGAGAGGAGAAAAGAAGAGAGTGAGACGTGAATGGGAGGAAGAAAACCTAGGTTACCTAATTATTTATATATATATATATTTTAAAAAAAAATTGAATTGACCGGGTTGGGTCGGGTCAACCCGGGTCTATTTTTCCCAACCAGAGAACCGACCCAAATTTTATTTTTTCAACCCAACCCAACCCAATTTTTTTTTAACTCAACCCAACCCAACCCTTACAGTTTGGGTTGGTAAGTCGGATTCGTCGGGTGAACACCCCCAACAAAATACTATTCAAACCATTTCTTTACAAGTCCCAAATTTCAAATTTATCATACACGTTACCGATAATCGAAGGAAATCCTCCGCCGCCAGCGGCGCCGACCACCGCTGAACACGGCATTCATTGCGGCGGAGCGATCTCCATTCTAGCTCGACGGTGATGTCTTCAATTTTAAGTTTCAATCAACCAAAAAAGAAAAATAAAAATGCCAACTTTTTTAATGTAATTAAAGAGGCTCCCTTCGTTTTCACTCACTCCCTCGTTGACTGTTCATGAAAAGGCGTGAAAAGAACTGAGATCAAGCCCACGATATCGCATTGCATCTTCCCATTTCTTTTCCAGTTTCAACAACTTTTTGTGTATTTTCATTGGTTTCTCTTCTTCAGGCGAAGTTCTTCACAGGCGGTTCGATTTGGATTCTTGTGAGTATCGGTTTCCATTCTGATCGTTCATTTTTTAGCACCATTTTGAGAATACATTCATGGGTTTTTTCATTGGGTTTTTGTTTTTTCAGTGATTTTGGGGTCAACCCACATATTGTTATGACCATTTTCTTGTTTCATTTGCAATGGGTTTGAGTTTTGTTGAATCTAAATCAGCTGATAGATGAAATGCGATCCCTTTGTTTTGTGGTTCTTTTTTTGGGGATTTTATTTAGTTTGAGATCTGTTTGATCTGTGTTTTTGGGCATTGCAGATTGAAGAGTTTTTGAGTTTTGTGGGTTGAACTTGAAGTGGGTACCTGGAAATGGAGAATGGTGATGAGTTCAATCAGATTTCGGATGCTAAATATGAATGTCTTCTCTTTGGTATTACATTTTGGACTTCTTATCTTTTTCAAATTCAAAGTTGGAGTGGAAAGTTTTTTATAACAAAGAATTTTTTGTTTACTTTCAGATCTAGATGACACTCTTTATCCTTTAAACTCTGGTTTGGCGAAGGAAATCACCAAGAACATTCAAGGTTAGATGGAATTTGCTTTCCCCTTTCCCCTCTGGATTCAGAAACATTTGGAGCTGATAGTGTTTAGAGAAATGAGGCTCTTCATATTTCTATGATATTGTCCATTCTGAACTTGAGTTTGCATGGATTTTTTCTTTTTGAAATGTTATCTTATGTGAATTGACATGGCATTGTGTTCAAATCTCCAACTGATGACGAGTTAGAAGTTAAGTTTCTTTGTTATTGATTGGATGAATTTTTATTACTTTTCGTGTAGAATATATGATTCAAAAGTTAGGAATGGAGGAGAACATCCCTGAATTGTGCATTTCCTTGTACAAGATTTATGGGACAACAATGGCTGGTCTTAGAGTAAGTTAAAACATCATAGCCTTTTACATCTTTCTGCAAAACAACCATTGCAGTCAATTATAGAATTCTATGTCATGGTCATTTTTCCTGGTTGCAGGCTATTGGGTATAGCTTCGATTACGATGATTTCCATAGGTAACTAACTTTTGATCTACATTAGTGTGTGTGTTTGAGGATTTTGAGTTGTATTCATAATTTTTTTTTCTTCCTGTTCTGCAGTTTTGTTCATGGAAGATTGCCGTATGATATGCTCAAGCCTGACCCTGTATTGAGAAACCTTCTTCATAGCTTACCAATTCGAAAACTTGTAAGTAGCTTGTTATGGAATCGACAAATAAAGAAAACATAAAACATAAATCAATAGGAAATCGACACAGAGATTTACGTGGTTCGCTGATAGTGTATTGGTCATGTCTACGAACAGAAGGAGAATGGTTTATTATTAGAGAATAATTTAGAATACAAAGCAGCGACACCTCTACTAGGATTAGAGAGTTTATATATCATAATTCTCTAAACTCTAGGGTTAAAATTGTAAATAATATAAATATTAGACTTCTCAAAGAGTAAATAAAATTCTGCTCTATCTTTATTGATGAATGAAAGAGCTTTAAATAGCCAATGAGATGGTAACAACTGCTGATAACAAGAAACTGTTTGTTTAACTAAAACTTTAACTAACTTTCTATCCTAATAATAAATATACCAAAAACGAATTCAATTTAGGTTTACACTTGGTCGTTTGAAGTACCATATCACGGATTCAAGACATCTCAACATCGCTTATCAGACTTATGTTACACTATTTGGTGTCTATTCAAGTTTTAACTAGCGATTTGATTTTTACCCTTCGGTTTTGTGTTTCTGTCTGATTTCTGAGCTCAGATATTCACAAATGGTGATATGGCCCATGCAAACAGAGCGCTGAAGAGACTTGGATTAGAGGACTGCTTTGAAGGGATTCTATGCTTTGAGACTTTGAATCCTGATAAGGGAACGGTTGATGAGGAAGCAGGGTCTGTAATTTTTGACATCAATCAGTATATGAGCAATCCAAACTCTGATCTCGATCTACCGAAGACGCCAGTCGTCTGCAAACCATTCGAAGATGCATTTAAGCAAGTTTTCGAGATAGCCAATATCAACCCGAAAAAAACTGTAAGTTGAGAACAGATCAGAGCAACTTTAAGCGACCTTTTCCAAGAGCATTAACAAGATTAAATTTTAGCCTTTTAACTTGCAAAGCTTGCTATCTAACCTTCAAGAACAATCATTGATCTGTTATCTTAGCTTCGTTTTCATTTCACAATACTACATTCTTCTTATTTTCTCGTCTCCAGTTGTTCTTCGATGATAGTGTTCGAAATCTACAAACCGGGAAGTTGGTGGGCCTTCACACAGTGCTTGTAAGTGCCAATGACATTCATATTTCTTCTTCTTCTTCTTCTTGAAACCTTGCTGCTGAACTCAGTACATTCTAACCTTATCGTGAATTCAGGTTGGTAATTCGCAACGAATCAAGGGGGTGGATCATGCGTTTGAGAGGATCCATAATATCAAGGAAGGATTGCCCGAGCTATGGGAAGCCATGGAGAAGCTCAAGACCATCACATACTCCAAAAAGGTAGCTATTGAGACTTCTGTTAGAGCATAGTTAGAGTATTTATGATCTTAACTTACAAGTGGATAGTGCAAAAACTGTTGGCAACTGCAATGAATGCAAAATATAAGAACTTGCATATTGCCTCATGATTAGAGGGAAAATTTGTGTCTTTCTTTCTTTATTTTCTTTTTAAAGTTAAACATGACGTGAAATGAAGAATTCGAAGCTTTTAACCTATTAGTCGATAGAATATACCTTAAGCAAACTAGTTTAGCTATGCACAAGTTATCATTGATCTTAGTTCGTTTGGTCGAATATGAACTCATCCTCGACGGAACATATTTATTGTTTTTAACATAGATTTGATACCAGAGTTTGTCTCTTCAAAACAAAGATGGAAAACTTCACTCTTATTGTGATAAACTCTGATTTTGATTTTATTCAAAATAAGTAAACAGGACTCGTGAAAAACATAAGTTGTATTTCTTGTTTTCAATCTTTTCGATTTTTGGTAGAATATTTAAAATATTTAATTTTAATTTAAACTATTGTTGAAAATGTGATTCATAATGTATTAATTTTTTTAAAAATGAAAATTGTTGTGGATACAACCAAAATGTTCGGTTGAATATCAATTTCATATTAAAATTTTTAATTTCAATTTACTTTAATATATATATATATATATATATATAGCAATTTCAATTAATTAGAACACATTTTATGTATGTTATAAACCTTGTACGATTAATATTTTATAATTGTTGAGTTTTATGTTCTAAAACTTGTAGATAGTAAATGTAAATCGTTGACCGTTATTAATAAATAGTTATTATTTCAATTTCAATGAATAGTAATTGATTATTTTTGCCTAATTAATTCAAATTCAATAAACTAACACCTTAAGCTGTTTTATGAGTCTTGACTAGTATGTAGAAACATTCAGGGATCAATGTTCGAGATACAGCTTAAAGGGTCTAGTACCTTATCCTGGTAATGAAATTTTGGGTGTCCTCATAGAAATTTTCCTAGGAAGCATGTGAGTGATAATGAAACACGGTGAAAGGATCGTGTTGGTCTGTGGGGATGTCGTGGAAGGAATGTCAAGGTCATTAACTGTTAAATATGGATTATGAATCTTAATCTTAATCATGTGTTTAGGGCATTACAATAAAATATATACAAACAAATATTCAGGAGAAGTTCAAACCGAGCATTTTCCATCTCGATTGGTAGGAACTTTTGTCATCCCTATAAAAATCTCTTCGTTGATGAAATTTATCTAGCAATATAGTGGCTCCTACTTCTTCCATTCACAATTTGATACACCATAAGTACTATATATTATTTTATTTCACATGACAAGTAACAAATGAGTAGAATGAGAAATTTTTCCTACCATATAAACATGCCTAAACAAGTAGGATCTCATGTAAAACATAGCATATACGTCGTATGCTCAATTGACTCAAACATATACTTTTTAACGAAAAGATCATAAATTAAAATTTTCTCGACTCATCTGTTGAACTAAAAAACTTTTGGCTAACAAAACTTTGTCGATGGCTAAAAATTCCCAATCAAGAGAATGGAGAGACGTGGGTTCTCTTCCCTTTGCCTCTACCTCTATTCCCTTAACCCAATTCTCATTTTGGTAAAAGTTCCCATCAAGGATGGGGGAGGGATATGAACAAACATTTTTGGTATTTTACAATTATTATTATTATATTGAAGTATTGTATTTTCTATCCTTTATTTATTCGTTTATGTTTAATAAATTTTAAATTTAGTCGACGATAAGCCAAAAGAGGAGTCTAATTTGCATTTTACACTTTATTATAAAAATGATATCCATTATGGGGTCCATTTCCTTTTGGTTTACATCCTTTTAGGAAGGTTCCCCCAAACATTAGAAATTTGTATTATGTCTTTATCTTTGGGTGGAATCTTCAATAATGTAATTATAGTGATGTGACCAACTTAAATAACGGCTAAATATTTGAAAAATTAAACAAAATAAAAACACTAATGTCCCTTAAAATATGATACAATTTCAAAAATATTTTTTAGGGTTTAGTTTTCGGTCTCTAGATTTCTAAATGTTATATATATGATTCTTGAGTTTTGAGTTTTGAGTTTGTTTCAATCTACTCTCGATGTTTCAAAAAGTTGTAATTTTACCACTGGAATTTGTGTTTTATTTCAAGTTAATTCCTAGTCTTCAAGATTTGCATTTTTAACCTCATGTTTTATTATTTATTACATGCTCATTTCTAGTAATGGAAACTTATTTTAAATGACAAAATTTCTGAAAATATTTTAAAATATAGCAAAATATCACAATCTATGGTGATACAAATAGACATAGATTAGTCTATCATGGTCTATCGCAGTACATCGTAAATAAACTATGACATTTTGTTATATTTTGTAAACATTTTGACTCATTTTGCTATATTTGACAATAGTCCTTCACTAATTGGAATTAATATCTACTATTTAATTTAAAATAATTATGAAGAGAATTGTTGGAAAAAAAACATAGTTAAAAACTTAATTAACTATATTAATTTCTAGTAATTATATTTTTTTGTTATGGTTTTTGTAACAAATTTTGTCATGTTTCTTTCTATACACGTGATTATCTTATTTGGTAACATAGTCATCCAAGTATAAGTCACCTCATCATTTCGCTAAGGGTGTAACAAAATCGAACCAAAATAGACATTTTTCTTAAAGTTTAGAGATCAAAATAGAACAATATAGAAAGTTAAGAGACCAAAATATTAACACTAAAGACAAAGTGACTTTTTGGTGATAAAAAAATCAAATTTAAAGTATAAATCTTCAAATTTGTAGAAGAAAAGCTCAAATAGTTTCTAAAAGTTCACTAAAAATTCAACTATTATATTTAAAAAAGATCTAAATCAGCGTAAGACGTAGATAGAAAGTATGCTTAATTTTAACTGTGATTATATAAAAGCTAGATTCAAAATTAAGAGAGAAAGAATTATTTCTCCTAAAAATTTTACAATGTTTTCTTTAAATAAAAAAATGTAAGCAAAATATCAATCAATGGACACATTTTTCACCTTTGAGTCTTCCCATATATTTACTTTGACAAAACATTTATTTATTTATTTATTTAATTTGAAATTGTTGGTATTCTGCTGTTTTGTTTCATCATTAAGACACATTTCTCAATTAATTGTTTAATTAAGAATTATCAGATTTTAATTATCATTATATTATTTAATTTATATGTGGAAGAAAGAAGCAGATCAAAACACAATAAAAATAAAATAAAATAAATGTTTTCAAACTACTCTTATATTTAAAAATTAATTGGTCTCTAATGTTTATGAACAGCTTAAAAATAAAGATGAGATTCATAGTATGAATGGTCTTCCACAAACTTAAAAACTACCTGAGTTACACAAATATTTACTAAACCAACCATGATTGATTCAGTAGCAGTTTGATTGAAAAACCGACACCGATCAATCGAATTGTATACTCAGCTTTGTAAGAAATAGATTTTTTTTTTTTTATATATGTGATTTTTCCAAATTTATGTACAAAATCCAACAATCATACATAACTAGCAAACACAAAACTTCAAAAAGGATTTTATCAAAATGGATAGATATTATAAGACTTCCTAAGTTTTCTGTAGCTATAGAATCCCTCCCCCTTGGCTTCCTAGGCAACTACCCAACATGATAATGCGTCGATAATCCGTCCCTTCCACCCTTGCAACATCCACGACCCGTCTTGATCGATATGGAAGTCCTGATGGTATTCTGTGTTCACTATCTTCTCCACACTCTTCACCAAATCTTGGTCTAATGGTACTTGCTTGAACCCAGCCCTTGTGTTCCTTACTTGCCATTGCTTGTATGTCTCTGGCCTTTCCACTCTCTCAAGCCCCTCGCATGCTATGACATTCATGATGTCTCTTCCTAGGATTTCCTTCTCACACAGAAACCTCTGGGGATTGTCTCGAGGCACTGTCGCTTCGTACATGTCGAACAACGCCGAGTAGTAAAAGAGTGCCTCTTTAAACCTTGTGTTGAAAAATGGAGTGTTGAATGAACCATTGGTGACCTCGTGAATGAAGAGATCTGGATTGATTTTCCTGATCAACTTCAGAACCCTGTCTCTCGGGCTGTTTGCGACTACTGTTTCGTCGGGTACGTTCTTCAGTCGGAACATACAAGTCACAATAGTCAGTTCATCTCTATCAAGATTGAGATCCTCATATCGAACCGTTTCCCATTTTTGTGCTAAGACCTTGTGTTCAAATGGCACATTGAATCTCTTGCAGTAATGTGCAAGACGACGACCAGTCTGCTCAACACGTTCAGCAGGGCGGAATCCTGGCTGGGGAAGCTCGATCCCTGTTATCCGAAGTTTCGGAGGTCCACCAGGTCTACGCGAAAGCCGTTGAATCAAGCAAGGCCATTGGAGACCATACAAAATACCAAAATCAACAATATGCAATCTTGTTACTTTCTCGGATAACTTCAGAATCGTTCTATTGCCATAGAAATATGACATCCGCCGAAACGGGCACGCCTTGATGAACATCTGATAAGCTTTCAATATCTCAGCAGCAGAGGTTTCATTACTTGCAAAGGGCAAATACAGAGGCGTACCGGCGGCAAGACGAGCCTCGAGACCCTTAGCAAAGTAATAAGCTAATCTTTGATTTCCATCCCCAGAAGGACTAGAATGCTGCCTGATTTGATTAAGCAGTTCATTGGCAGTTCTTTGATCATAATTTGAAACAGCTTGAGCACATTGAGTTAACAATGTCCACAAATCCACAACTTCCACACTATTCTCTTGCTTCCTAGAACGACTATTTTTCTTCCCTTTCCTTTTCCCTCTCCCTCTCGATTTCTTATTCGCTTCGCTCTCGGACGATTCATCGGAACCACATGACGGCGGAGACTGCCGACTCTCGCCGCGACAAAGAAGAACCTCATCAAACAATTCGGACAGTGAATTATCATCAGCAAAATTAGCAGATTGTTTACTACTTCTCAACTCCTCATCACTATCTTCCCTCAAACGGTTTTTCTTTTCTCTTAACAACCCATTTTCAAGGCTGGATCTACCATCATTCTCAGCACCAACCCAAGAAAAATCAACTGGCCTAGAAGGAAAAGAGGTAGAACTAGAAGAATCATTATCCAAGTCAATGGTTCCAAATCTTCCATTAACAGGAAGAAATTTACTAGCTTCCTCAGCTCCTTGTCTAAAATGGCCAAGAAATTGTATCCCAAGAAATGAATCTTGAGTAAAAACAGAGTTTTGAAAAGGTTGAAAAACAGAGGAGTTAGAGTTACCATTAAAAGACTCAGATTCATCTTCACCTCCTAAAGCTCTATCACAGCTAGAGGAATCACCGATTGGAGAAGGGGGATACTTCTGACCAAGAACATCATAAAAAGATTTCTCAGCAGCTTGAAGAGCCAAACAGTCAAGAAGCATACAGGGCTGTGTTTTGAGATCTTCACCTTCATCCATCAACATCTCAGTGATGTATTTGAGCATGGTGTTGGAGGTGTCATGACTATCGGGAGAGTCGCCTTCAGAGCTGGAGGAAGAGGGAGAGGAGGAGGAATTGTTAGTGAGTTGGTGGTGCTGTTGTTGATGTGATTTGGCCGGAATCTGAAGGGGATCAACGGCATCACGATTGACTTTGAACAGAGAATTAGAAAGATGAGGATGGAAGAGATAATTATTCCAAGAATTGGGAAAATCGTCGAGGAGATTATCCATAAAATTGAAAGGGGTTGCAGAGGAAGATGAGAAATGAAAGACCCAGAAAAGATTAGAAAGAAATCTGAAGAGAATCGGTGGAAATTTTAGTGAAATATGAACACGGATTGGGAATATTTTAGGGTATTTAAGAGTCAGAAGGCCAAGTGTCGGGCCATTTCTGACGGCGATGATAGTTCTAGGAACCCTCTTCCCTTGCCTTCGCCATACAATTTTTTCTACAAAAAAGTTAAAAAATAAATCTTTTTTAATTCATAAAATTCTAAGTCCAACCCAACAAAACTCAATAAAAACATATAAAATTGATACAATTACGTTTAAATAGACATTTTTAAATATAGCAAATAATATTCAATTTTATAAAAATAACTTCGATTTTTTGTCATTCAATCGTTACAACTCAAAATTAATTAAAAATATAAATTGAAATTTTTTAACATTCTTTTGTTAAATAATCGTTAAGAGATTATATTTTAAATTTATTCAATTTTAATCTTTATATTTTCAATAAATATTAAATTAGTCTCTAATATATTAGTTTATTGTTTAGTTTTCTAAAAATAACATTTTTTCTATATATTTTAAAAATAAGTTCACATATCATACTTCTCTTATAAAATTATCATTATTATTTAATCAATTTTGATAAAAATTTAATTTTATAAAACTAAAATTAAGATTTTTTAAAACTACATAATTTAACTAAAACAAAATGAAAATAAAAAATGGAAGGAAAAATAAGTCAAAAAGAAATTAATTAAATAATAGAAAACACGATTTGGGGGAGATGAACCGAACTCGGAAATGGATTTACTTACTTATTATTTTTTATTTTAATATTTAAAATTATTTTATTTTCTTTTCTTTTATTATTATTATTTTTATTTTTTTTGGTACTCTCTAATTGTTTCTTGATGCCCAAGTTGTGTTGACCACCTGAAAAAGAAAGAAAATTATATAGAAGAAAAGTCGTAAAAGCAAAGAATCTTTTTTCTAGATTCCTAATTTTTGAATTATAGAAAAGAAAAAAAAAAAGAAATTGACTCATAAAAGTCAAAATTCATTTAGTTTAGTTGCAAAGTAAAATCTCGGTTTTCATCAATAAGTCAATACTTACTTGAGAGATATAATTACACATTTCGATTATACTTTTTTAGAAAAATTGACTAAATATTATTAATATTTGAGTTAATCAAAATTTTAAAACCGTGTTTAAAATATCAAAATGCTAATTATTTATTAATTTAGATGTTTTTATGAATTATTTATTGTGATTTTTTTTTCAAAACATCCTTTAAATATTATAAGATCTTTGAGTAAAGCTCATTTCACTATGTTGATATGATTTTCAAAATAAAAATGTTTTTTTAATTTTTTTTTTTTTTGTTTTCTTTTTCAATGTTTTGACTTTTCATTGGAAAGAGAGTATAGGCACATGGGTTGAAATAAATTGTTTGAATTATTATCTTATTGGTTGCACGTCGTCATGTTTTGATACTTTGTTGTCTTTACTTATTCTTTTATTTTAATCGGAGGTTCGAATCGTATACTATAAATTTCTTCGTCGTTAACACATTCTATAGATTAATTGAACTATGCTTGCTTTAGTTTTTTTTAGTTCAATAACAATAATAAAAGCAGCTATTAAGAGTCTAGCTCAATTGACACTTGTATGTACTGATTATCAAAAGGTTTCGGTTTCAAATCTCCACCACCAACTTGTACTCAAAAGAAAAAAAAAACATAGTTATTAGTATTTCTATTCATATTTGACTAAATAGGTGACATGTTATCTTTAATGAAAATTTATAAAAGATGTTGAAAATATTCATGGATATTTAATATCGATATCCAACGGCTGGATTTACCGATACCAACATCCATGGACATTTTAATCTTTAGGTAAAATAGAACTTTTGTAAGTACTACAATATTATTATCTCCATTTATTTTTTACGAGATTGCTAATACGAACATAGCTCAATTGAAATAAAGTTTTTACTATCGAAAAAACAATATAAAACATTCTGAAGATTTGCGGTGGATCTTTCGAAGTGTTATCCTGAAAAAAAAAAGATTCGTACTTTTTTGGTTTCATTATTAACTTTTGGAAGTCGGACCACATCTCACTTTTGTGGTTCATAGTATTCATTCACAATATGGCAAATGAATACTTAGGTCAATTGGACAAAATAAGAACATGTGAACAAATACAAAGATTAGATATATATAGGGTCAAATGAAATATAATTTAATTTCTAAGTCTTACTTTAATCCAACTAAACATAACACTATCATTAATTAATTTGATTAATATATTATTTTAGTACCATGTTTTAAATTTTAATAACAAGACGTTAAATATTCAAATCTATTTCACTCACTATGTTGTTTGAATTAAAAATAGGAGAAAGAAAAATGTTACTTCAACGTTAAGCAATTACAATGTAATGAAAGAGAATATCGTAACATATTTTAATATAATTGGTCTACTCGGTAAGTATATTAAAATTTAATTAATCACTGTTTAAAAAATTGAAAATTTATTCCTAATCTGTTGTAAGAAAATTATTTTAAATGACAAAAACTGCTGAAAATATTTATAAATGTAACAAAATATCATTATCTACAATAGACGACGATTGACTACTATCTTCCATAAAGAAAATTGTTGTCTATTGTAGATAGACGATGCTATTTTTTGCTATATTTATAAATATTTTAGTCTATTTTGTTATATTTGAAAACCATTCATTTTAAATTATATTTTAATTATTTTATTTTTTCTTACTAATAGTATACAAATCTTTTTTACTGGATAATAATAATTACTCATAATTTCAAAAATTAATTATTTGTTTAAAACAATATCTGATTAATTTTTAAGATAAATATTTGTACTTGAATAAAAAAAAAGAAAAAGAAAAGTAAAGATGAAGTTGATATTATACCTTTATCTTAATTTTCATCTGCATGCAAACAAATTGAAATATACGAAAGATTGTTGAAAAAGTGTATTTTTTTTAAAAAAAAAAAAAAGAATAAATAGACATTTGAAGGTGTGATATTTGACATACTTTTATTGATGTTTTAATATGGACCCCACTCTTTTTATATACATATGGTCAAATATTTATTTTTCCACATATTTTTAATTAAATATATCAATCCATTAGCAAAATATATATATATATATATATATAAAAAAGTGGACTTCATTTGATTATATTTTGTGTTGTTTACTTGTGTTAAGTATTTTTACTAATACATGTGGCCCACAACTAATATATGCAATTAAATAACGCAATCTAATTGATGAATTAAGAATGCTCAATCGATTGCGCTCTAGAATTACGTCGTCTCGTTATCATTACTGTTACGATGATCATTATTGTTACTGCTACAGTTAAAAAAATTATCAATTTTGAAGTATTTAATGTTACCGTTACTGCTATCGTAATCGCTTGATCTTTAAAAGTAGAGTTAGAGTTAACATTAATAATAATTTAAAAACAATCCAATTATATTTACGATTGAAGTTCATTACAATTTGATCAATCAATAGAATTTTATTACAATTACACCAGTTTTTATTACGAGATGTTATCGGTTGCATTTATCCAAAATAATTTTGGTAATAACTTTTTTTTAAGATTGAAATGAAACCATGAAATAAGTAAAAGTAAAGGAGGGCAACTAAGAGAAGTCAAGAAGACCTTTTTGACGAACGACAAGTCGATTACTTTTTTGTTCAAGATTTGGTTTGAAAAAAAGGGCTCTTGAATCCGTATAAGAATATCCGACACGTCGCTCGAATATTCAACATTATCTATTAATTAATAACTCTCTTTTTCTTTTTTTCCTTTTTCTTTTTTCTTTTCATTTCACACACTTTTTGCCGACATCATATAGATTAATGTGAATTATAATTATAATTACTACTAACACCTTTTTGCTTCATATTTGAAACCTTAATGTTTTATAAAATTATGGTAAAATTATAAGTTTGCTTAAAATGAGATTAATGCATTTGATATATAATTACATTGGTTAATCAGAAAAAAAAAGTTTATGGATATTCTAATTTCTCGAACTCATATATTAATCGAGAACGAATAGTTTATGAACTTTGAAATTGGTATTACTTTTGAAAATGTTCTTCCAATTTAAAATGGGTCTTTTTAATAAATATCATAAAAGACAAAAATTAACTTAGAATTTAGGGGAATTGTGCTATATAGCCACCTTCTTGGAGTATTTTGGAATATGGAAAACCGTTTTTAAATTTCAAAATACCAGAAATTTTGATCTTTGGGTAAGTATTTCGTTTTTTTATTTTGTTTTATTTTGTTTTTAGGAATTAAGCGTATTTTATTTTTATGTCTTACAATGACATCTTTTTTAAATATATTGGTTGAATTCTTAGTCAAATTCTAAAAATAAAAACATTTTTAAAAGCTACTCTTTTTTTAGTTTTCAAATTTTGGCTTTTTTTTTAAACCATTAGTAGAATATCGACAACATAAGAAAAAGTTTGACTAAAAGTAGTATCTTTAGGTTTAATTTTCAAAAACAAAATGGATACCAAACAATGTCGTAGTTTTTACAAACTTGTATTTTCTTTTGAATTTGGCTAAAAATGCAAGTCCTCTATTTAAGATTGATTCAAACCATGATAAGAGTAAGAAAATGAAAAGAAATAGGCTTAATCTTCAAAAACCATAAATCAAAAAAATGAAAAAATTATCAAACGTGTTTGATTTAAGGGTTTAACCTAGAAATTTACTTGTAAAATTAAAACGCTTATATGATTTTATTGAATATTAATAATTAATATCATTGTTATCATTTATTCCATCTAAAAAATCAAGTAAAAAGTTAATTATTTGCATTATTAACTTTATAATCATCATCAACTTTCGTGTCAATTTATATTAGATGATGACATAAATCATGTCATATACGTGTTTCAATCCATACATATTAGTTATCGTGTCAATTTAAATTTTACTTTAAAAAAAAAAAAAAAAAAAAAACTTTCTACGAATATTTTTTTAATTCATTTCAAATTTTAAAAATAAAATAATACATTTCAGAATCTTGATACACAATCGAAACAAACTTCAAATTTTGACATATTGCCAATAATTTGAGAACCATGCATTTACTACTTTTCTTACCTTTTATTTATAAAATTGAGTTTTTAAGCACTAGTTTTATGCATAATTAAACTTATTTGTTTTGTTATCTAATGTATGAAATTTAAAATGATAACAAATATTACAAAATTTAATTTATTTATTTATTATATTATTATTATGGGAGTGGCTGCTATCCCAACTTTGTAATTAATTTGAATAAAATAAGTTTATTTTTCCTTTTTGAATTCCTACTTCATGATATGTCCAAGCAACATACTAAATTATTGACTAAGTTCAATGAATTCAATGGTCATAGTCATGGTGAATGTATTAGAAAAAGATTCAAACTTTTAGCCTCACGAAAATAAGAAAAATAAAAAATAAAATTAATTATAATAATCATACGTCAAATTATAAATTTGTTTCATATAGTTTAAAGAAAGTTAAAACTTAGTACTAACTATGATTTAAAAGTTCGAATTTATTAATTTCTATTGTTCCATAAAACCTCACAAGAGTCCTTATAGTTTGGTAGAATCTTTATAAATAGTATGAAAATGCTAATTATAACCATACAAACTGCATTACAACGTTCTTCAAATTGTTGGGATCAAATTTGCAATTTAACTATAGTTATATAATAATATAATAAAAAATCAATATCTACAATTTTGGACATGGAAAAATTGCAAATCTAGATTTTTTTTTTTTTTTTTTTTTATAATACACATGCATTCCAAGTTACTTGTATCTAAAGTCTTTGTTTTTTTCTTTGTTTTTTCAACCAATTCAACAATATATCTTTAGTTTTAAATACAAGAAACCATGGATGATGTAAGCAAAAAGATAGTATTTCTAAAAATATATTTTTAATTATCATAAATCATCCTAATTATGTGCATGTAATCTCTAAACCTCAATTTTGTGTCCATGCAAAAATCTAGTCAATTTTTTTTTTTAAAAAAAATCTTACTAGCATTCGCTACTTCAACAGTCCATTTTGTTAAAGAAAATCGAATCGATCCCAAAGTTAGAGATGGATAAAATCTTATAGGTTGAAAAAGAAATCAAAGCTTAAAGATATCTTTGAATTATAATAATGTATTTATAAGAAAAATAGATTTGGATAATTGATCAACTTGGCTTATTTTAGTCTAATTCTACTTTAACGTTGGACTTAGTTTCCCTCTTTTTCTAACTTTTGGACTATTTTGACATGTCTAAATTAGTTGCTTTTTTTTAGAAATAGTCTAAATTAATTACTTTAACCCTAAATAACAATTCCTAAAGTTTATATCATTATTATTAAACTATCTACTTTAACCCTAAATAACAATTCCTAAAGTTTATATCGTGAAAATTATTATTAAGTGTTCGAGAAAGTTTGTTCTTTGGGCGTGGTTTTGGACATCGGGTGTGGGGTACGATTTTGGGTTGATGGGCTCTTCTCATAGTGAAGCTTGTTGGAGAGTTGAGTTGTAGTGGGTTTGTTGGGTTGGATTAGGTAAGGGTGCAAGCATAAGCTTTGGCGTACTTTGCAATCTGATGCTATTTATCTTATATGGCAGGAGTGTAATTGTCGATTGCATGGGGGCCTGGCTCATGATGCTTTTGTGATTGTGAGGCTGCTTGTTGCTATTGTTCGTACTTGTGCTGCTTCCTGACCTGAAGATATTGTTGGTCTACTTTAAAAGTTTTTCATTCTTTTTGCCTCTGTTTTCTATTTGTTTTCACTTGTGTCTTGACTTGTTTTGATAGTGTTTTTTTCTTCTTGGCTTGTTATGTGCGATGTTTTGAGCTTGGGGGTGTTTTCCTAGTACATTTGTCGTCCTGTTGTGAATTATGCTTTGTGCCTTGACCCTAGGCTACATGATCTCCTTCTTGTTGTTGTCTAATATATATGTGTATTTCAAAAAAAAAAATTATTAAAGTTCAATAAGTTCTCTTGCTTATGCAAATAAATAAACAAATTAGGAACCAAATGTGTTTATAAACTATAATAACCAAGTTGTTATCCAATAAACTTGGATAATTTATCTTATGTGAAAATTTCTAGATTGCAAAGATTAAATTGGTGTAAATTTTAATAAATAAAAATTAAATTATTACACACTACAAAAAGTTATGGGACTAAATTGATATAAAATGGGGATTGTTTTTATTTTTAACATCTTTCAATGTTTTGACTTTTCAATTTTATTATTTTGTTTTTTTTTGGTTTGAAATATAATATAAATTTTAAAAATTTAATGATTAAAAAATAATGTTCTAAAAGTGTACGAATTAACGGTCTAAATAAAAGTAAAAAGTAATTGGATTGCGCGTGGGGTTTGTGACACAACGACTATTCTGACAAACCAGCATGAGCCACGTGGCAATGCTATCAGCCCCAAGGACACTGCTTGAGCTTATCCGCTGTTTCGTTGACGGTGATTCTACCAAAACTCATCAAATAAAATATTGAATTACTATCTAAAATTTTATATATAAAGATAAAATATCGTTACAAGTCTTAATTTTAATTTAGATCTTTTTAATTGTTTAATTTTAATTTTTATATTTTTAATAAATAATATTTTTAAATATAATAAAATGAATCAAAATATTTATAAAATATAATTAAATTAATTAAAATATTTAAATTTACTATGAATTTGAAAAACATATTCAGATATTTTATTTTATTCCCTGAAAATTATTATTATTATTATTCAATCAATTTCGACAAAAAAATAAATTCAAAGAACTAAATTTAAGATTTATTAAAAATACATTACCTAAAAGTAGACAATTAAAAATATAAGTATTAAAATTGAAAAAACTTTAAAGTATAAGAACCAAAATAGTATTTTTAACCTCTATATAATTGTTGAATTTGTTATGGATAAACTTAGACTCAAGAAAAATTGGACTCGAAATGAGACAAAAAGCAATGGGGGCTGGAGCGAAATCATCGGTTGCATGGGGGCTTGTCTCGTGATGTTTATGTGCTTGTGCGGCTTCTGCTTGTCGGCTTTCTGACCCTTGATCTCAAATTAATTAATTTTAATTAATTAATTAACTAGTATTTTGTTGATAACAAATCTAAATCTTTTTATTGACAATTTTATTATTTTGAATAGTCCTTAGTGTAGAGCTCGGAACAATGATTTTGACATCTATTGAATCACCCAAATCGGAGTTCAAACGAAGAAGATATTATTGAAAGAAGCTTAACGGAAAAATACCCGAGATGGTGACGTGACGGCGAAATAATTAAATTGAGCTAGTTAGAGAAAATCACTTGGATCAATGAAAGAGTAATATGTGGCTTTTGATTTTTAGATTGGCTTTAAAAGAAAATGAATTTAATATTATTTTATGTTTGTGTCTAACAACTAGTTTTTTAAGAAGAATGAAAGACTTGTTTTTATTGGGATTTTAGAAAAATGGTTTTAAAAAGATATATATTATTATATTATTATTTGTGTATGTGTCTAACGGCTAGTTGAAATTAAATTTTCATCATTCAATTTTCTTTATCTTCATCCAATGACTCAAAATGATTTTTAGATTGCAATATCATTTCTCTATTTTTAAATACTTCATCTTTCCCCAAATTTCTTTCACTTTACAATCCTCAAAAATTGAAAAAGCCAACATTGTTACT
>JBBPDJ010000004.1:1126831-1203830 GCA_037974625.1 Cucumis cinereus
AGTCAAACACCGAATCTAAAAAGAATTCAAGGAGAATTAGCTGATAAGCTAGGACTAAGATTCATCCAAGAAACAGAAGAAGGAAGGGCTCTTAAGCTGAAAGAAAGGTTGAAGATGGAAAAAAGCATCCTCATTGTACTTGATGATGTTTGGAAGCATATTGATTTGGAAACAATAGGAATTCCCAGCATTGAAGATCACACTGGATGCAAGATCCTATTTACCTCTAGAGATGAAAGTGTCTTGAATGATATGTACACCGATGAAAATTTTGGGATAAAAGTTTTACAAGAGGACGAGACATGGAATTTATTCAAGACAATGGCTGGTGAGATTGTTGAAACATCTGATTTCAAAAGTATAGCCGTTGAAATAGCCAAAGAATGTGCACATTTGCCCATTGCTATAACAACGGTTGCTAAGGCATTAAGAAAAAAAAAAATCTTTATCCATTTGGCAGGATGCCTTAGACCAATTAAGAAATCCTGTGGTTGTCAATATTAGAGGGATGAACAAAGAAGTGTATTCTCCATTGAAATTAAGTTATGAGCAATTAGACTGTGAAGAGGCCAAATTACTATTTTTGTTTTGTAGCATGTTTCCAGAAGATTATTCCATTGATGTGGCAAAACAGTTACATGTGTATGCTATGGGCATGGGTTTCTTGAGTGGTGTTGACTCTATGGCACAAGCCCGACGTAGGGTAACAAAATTGGTAGATGATCTCCTATCTTCTTCTTTGCTTTTAACAGAAACAGAAAGTAAGTGGGGATCAACATATGTGAAAATGCACGACATAGTTCGAGATGTAGCAATATTAATTTCCTCCAAGGATGATCGTGTTCGTACACTAAGCTATTGTATAGGATCGGATGAATCGTGGCCAGAAAAGAAAATTTCAGGTGATTATACTGTAGTGTACTTGGACATTACAGGTTTGTGTAATCCTCCCCAAAAGTTAATGTTACCCAAAGTTCAATCATTAACGTCATGTGGACCATTTTCTGATGAACGTGCGTTGCCAATAACTTTTTTTGAAGAAATGAAAGAGCTCAAAATTTTATATTTGGTTGACATAAAAATTTCCCCTCGTACCCTACTGTACTCTTTTGCACACCTTCATTCATTGTGTTTCATTGATTGTGAATTGGAAAACATAGATATGATCGGTGAGTTAAACAAACTGAAAATTCTTAGTTTTGAAGGCTCGAATATCACCCGAATTCCTATGGCTATGAGACAATTGACGCATTTAAAAGTGTTGAACTTATCAAGATGTTATAGCCTAAAGGTAATTCCACCTAATATTCTTTTAAATTTCACAAAACTAGAAGAGTTATATTTGGGAACTTTTAGTGGATGGGAAGGAGAAGAATTGAATGAAGGGAGAAGAAATGCTAGTCTGTCAGAGCTTAACTACCTTTCTCATCTTTATGCTTTAGAGTTATGGATTCAGGATGAAAACATTATGCCAAAACAATTGTTTTCAAAAAGGTTGGATTTAGAAAAGTTCAACATCTTTGTTGGTTGTGAAACATGTGGAGGTTGGACAAATAAAATCTCAAGAGTGTTGTGTTTGAAGATGGAAAGAGAAGGTTGTATGAATAATGGGATAAAAATGTTGTTAAAGAGGTCTGAAGAACTACACTTAGTAGGATCAATTGGTGCAAGGGTTTTCCAATTTGAGTTAAACAAAATCAAATTTTCAGATTTGAAGGAACTCTATATTCGTGATGATTCAGAAATTCAACATTTAATCCATGAGCGAAAAAAGCCTTTGCAAAAAGCATTGTCCAAATTGGAGTTTCTTCAATTGCAAAACTTGGAGAATTTGGAGAGTCTGTTTCGTAGTCATGTTAGAGAATCTCCCATCAACAACTTTATCCTAAATGATATCTTGCATCTTGAGGTGATTCAGATTATTGATTGTAAGATGATGAAAGCAATCATTGTTCTAGGAAGCGAAATGACGACTCACAAAGTTGAATTTACAAATTTAACACTTTCTCTTTTTTAATAACTAAATCTTCTATTTATTCAATTGAACCAATGCCAATTTTGTAACAGATGGTGAGTCTTGTTTGCATAAATAATAAAGAATCAAAATCAAAATCAATTTTTAATTTTTGTTTTAATTTTTAACTTTCGATAAAGGATAAGTTTTTTTTCTTTTGAGCAAACGAACCTTGAAGTTGATGGTACGAGTTTTATGTTAGTTGAACTATGTTCATTTTGGTTTTAAATAGATGGTACTTGGCTACAATAGAAACATTAATACAACATTCTGGTAATTTGCAGAATGTTGGAATGATTGAGGAATCGATGATCGAAATCGTGAAAACGTTGGAAAAGAGGATTGAGTTAAAAAGTATGAGAAGGGAATAAAATTAGTATTGCACATTGAGTCTAAAACGCTCGATCAAAGAGATAGACTTGAAACTAAAACCCATTACAAACTCATTTCATTCCATTCTTTAAACATGTCCAAAATTGCTTCATAGGACAACTAATTCTCTAGAAGTATAGTTACCAACTATCATCGAAAAATTTCACAAATTTAAATGTATTTGAAGATATCAAGAATACTTGAATAACTATGTTAACTATGTTTGTTTCGTGGGATTTCAACCGAAAATGTCTTAAATTTACAGAAATGTTTCAAGAATACCCCTAACAATTCATTAATCAATAATTGATGAATATAAGTTGAACTTACCTAACATATTTGTTTTTATTAATTTGTATTTCTTTTTAAATCAATATATCAATATAGGTTTTATTAATTTATTTGTTAAATAGAATAACTTCAATTATACCCAAAGAATGTGAAATACATGGCAGACAATGTCTATTTTGATTATTATTGATATGAAAAACAGTAAGTTTAACCGTAAAGACATCTTAGGATACTCGAAAATCTTCAAATACCCAAACATCTTACATTACTGCAAAACAAACACAGTAATCAAGAGATCCGAACCCCTCAAAGCCAATCAAAAGAAATTAGATCAAGCTTGTAGAGGTGGTAAGAATCTGATAAATGGAAACATAGATCAAATAAATAAGCATATGGAATGTGATGTCAAAAGAGCATTGAGGATAGGCCAAAAAAGGAAGAAAAGAGTGATGAAAATTGAAACGAATTCCATTAGCAAAGCTCTTTATTCCAACAATGATTTTATACAAGTTGCCAAGAAAGAGCCTCTCCCTACAACATCAGGAAAAGAACAATTTTTGGACAGACCCACCAAAATATTACATCAAAGTATATTTTAGTAATATACTTCCCATTTGCTTCATCATTAATCACCCTTTCCTTATCATTAATTTTTACAACACCTTTCTTTCTTTGAAACCCAACCCCCTCCCCCCAAAAAAGGAAAAAAGAATAGTCACAAACACCTTTCAGAATAGTCACTATATTATATATATTATGTTATATATATATAACCAACCAACCCATTAGGGGTTTGTTTTTTGTTCAAAGGAGAAGACATGTCTCTGGCTGGCGCTTCAGCTGGTACTTAGCTTGCTGCTTCGACCAGTAAGCGTGCGCAGTCAAGACTCGGTCCAAAAGCTCCTGTGGCACGGGTTCTCCCCTTCTTTGCTGTGGGGATATTCTCGCCGTGTGCACCAGTGTTTTCCATTTGTCCTGAATTCACAGCCAAATCCCTTTAGTTTTTTAACCAACTATCCACTATCTTTTTTCATAAGTAAACTAGTTCAAAAGATTAAACATGGAAGCACCGATAAGTGGAGCTCAGTGCAACACTATGTGTGTGTTATTGTAAGTTTAGACCCTGACTTGTTGAAAACTTTCTTTCTCATACCAAAGAAAAACTTCAGGTGATTACACATAACACACATAGAACAAGACAAAATAAACAGGGTTCAATAACCCATTTGGTTGTACAAAGTGACACTGCTTCTACCTATCCATTTTTGTCTTCTTCAGGAAAGGTGAAAAACATAGCACAAACGAAAACAAAATGATCATCATTGAATGGGGCGTTGGAAACAAAAAAAAGAAGAGGTTCCATACCTTCAGATCCACATAAGTTCTATGCTTTGCATTGTCAAATGCACGGAGTTTAACATCTCTCCACCTGCAGAATAATAAATATCAGCCACTTTGACGAGACTCAAGAGGAGTCATTTTGTGAAAAACTGGTGAAATTTTTGTTATACTGCTCATACACTAGTGCTGATACAACATATGTTAGAAATTTCCATGTAGTGATCACAAATCTGCGAATGGAGATCACTTCTACTACAGATAAGCACGTGGAAATCTAAAGGCCAAAATATTTCCTTGCTTCTGATTGTAATTTTATTTTATATTTGAAGAGATTCCTTGCATGTTAATAAAAATATACATATATATATACCTTCCTGTACCAAGTTTCTCAACAGCTTGAACCAATGCCTCCACTTCAGCAACAGAGAAGGGTCTGCGAATTCGACGCTGTGCAACCTCAGACCGCTTAGATTTTCTATGCATGGGAACCACATTAAGTGCCTCCACTGTCATTGCTGGTACAGTGACCAAGGCTTTAGAGTCTGTTGAGCTCTTGTGATTTGACGCATCGGTAGGGGAGGGTGCCGAATCATGGTCACTCTCAATGAAATTACCCAAGGAATCTCCATGAGGCTCGGACAGCACATTGCTACTGCCTGGATTATCTGCTGAGGCATACCGTGAATACCTAAAAATCAAAGTATTCAATCACTCCCCACAAATAATGTCAATGATGATTACAACGAACAATGATCATTTTACTTTTACTTTTATCATTTTATCTCCGTCAGTATCCAGGTTAAGTAGCATGCAATCCATACATATATGTGTGTGTGTCCGAGTTAGCACTTGACTATTATCACAGGAGTCCTGGCCCTACTTCTTAAGTTTCACACATCTCAACAAGCAACCACTCAACTTTACTAAATTGATTGCCAATAAAAAATGAAAAGGTTTTAAATTCTAAGTAGGACTTGGTCGTGATTGAATCTATTCCCTCCAAACTTTCTACTATTCATATTAGTTCTTATTGATGACTAGGACAAGGATTGATACTTGACTTGATCAAGGATTATTATAACAGTGCAACACAAATGATACAGTGAAGCGACCCCATTTTCTTGAAAACCAGAAATAAAGAAACAGTCTAATGTGTTGATAAAGCTTCAACTTGCAGGTTTATCAGTTTTATAATATCATAACAACTAACATTTAATGGAAACATCAAGCGTTGTCATATTTCATTTACCTGGTTAGAGGTTCAGGGGCATCAGGTGGAAGAATACAAAGAGAATCTTCTTGGCTCAAAGCAAGAGGAGTTCGTGAAGGATTAGGCTCAAGGGCAAATCCCAATGAATCAAGCTGGTTGTCATGCGAAATTCCAGTCTGAAATAAAGTTTTATGGTCATCTCTAATCTTCTTCCCCTGAAGAAGAACGCCGACTCGTAATCCACCACCAAGTATAGCAGTCACTGCTTCCATTACGGTCCTCTATATAACAGTTGAGCAAGATCAGGATACAATAACAAATCATGATGCTAAGAAATCACAGGAGTACCTATATCTCCGTAAACTCAAGAACTCCATATGAGAAAAAAAATTGGACATACAAAATCTTTGTTAACATTTCCTCTTTCAGGCTTTGCAAGTTAACTATGCGGATTAAAACTGCATCATACCGTGTCTACAACCAATTTACAGCTGACAGATGTGAAGTCTTGAAGTAAATTCAACAAACAATCGATCCATCGTATTCATACCTTCAATGAACCAACGGTAGCAGTCTCAGCAATCTCAATAAAGAGCTCTGGCACCCTAAAAGATTTTATCCTAATTTTCACTGTGAAAAAAAAAAGAAGAAAAAAAAAAAGAAAGATAGAGTTCTTCATGTATAATCCACGTGCGAGTGGAAATAATAAGCCAAGACAATTCAGTGCAGTAAATCCATCAGAAGTTCTCATACCATGAGAATCTTTGGATGGGAAAGATTTCTGATGGCCATGACCAGATGCAGAACACGATCTCCCTGCATGGGGATGCGGACAGCATTCAGCAAAAAGTTTAAAAGAGAAATAAATCTCATGCACAAAAAGTTATCAGTTGCTACTTCAAAACCAGTAATAAAGGCATCACTGCAAAAAACGAACCCGAGTTATCTGTATTGACAACCTTCCCAGTTGAATCAGAAAGACCCTCTGAATTAATTCCACAGTCAGAATTTGACACTGAGCTACTACAGTCAAAGAATTTCCTCTTTTTAAAAGGAATATTCATTTGAGATTTCTGCCGTCTGCAACTGTCGTGAGAGTTCTTACTGCGGAACATAGATTTCCAACTGCCATCTAGAAACAAGAAAACAATGTATTTGAAACTGAAACAAACCTTTAGCATAAAAACACACCCATGTAATAAATATTGCCATAAATAAGGTTTACATACCAGACTTAGAAAGTGATTCATCCCTGTATCTTGGAACTACTTTCCAAGATTTGGAAGCTGATACTTTCCTTATTCTTCGGTCTCTACGACTAGGTACTGTCCTAAAGGACTTTATTGAGGAGACTGGGTGAGTGCACCCAGAAGAGTTTTCGTCATCATCTCTATCAACTACTTTTACATTATTCTGAGTTGCAAAAGAAGAGTTCTGAACAATTTTTTTGTCCTGAGTCATCTTGCCACAACTATCTGAATTATTACCTAACAAATGAGCTTTCTGGTCCCATATAATAGGATCCTCTCTCTTGCATGAGTCATGCTGATTCTGAGCTCCAGTAAGCACCTCTTCAGTTTTATGCAACTCATGTTTTACCGTAACCTTATGTTTACGGTCCAATTCACAGTTATCAGACTCCTTGCTACTAGGGGAGCCTAGATGTCCTTCGCTAGCTAAATTTTCCGTTTCCTTCTTGCACTTCTCGAAATTTGTTACTATGGAAACTAATTGTGGTGAATGTTCATCATGCTGTGGAAGAGAATCATTTGTATCACATTTTTTATCGTGTCCCGATAAAATGGTCTCTGAGACAAGGCCCTGGTCACAGCTGCCTCGATCAGAAGGCTCGACTTTAAGCAAACTGTTTGCATCCAATTCTTTGTTCATAACTGCATGCCTATCATTTTCGGTTGATGTATCAGTAGTAGTCGTGATAGGACCATCTGTCCCATGCAACAACTTGTCAGCAACGGTAGCCAACAAATCAAATGCACGCATTTGACTACCTTCAGTGCCCTTTCTACATAAACTTCTCTTCTGAAATAATTAGAAAATCATTCAAATTCATCGTAATCGAAGGAAGCAGAAGACAGAGATCTCTAAGTAATTTGGAACGAAGGCCAAGAATGATAGAGGACATGTACCCTGGCCGATCTAGTAGCTCGAGGCTTGGTAGGCACTTGGTAGCCATGGAACCCATAATCTAACCTCTTCTGAAGCACCATATTTTAGAAGTCATAGCACAAATATGAACAATACACAGAGATCTAGCACATCTGAAACCCAATTCAATGTTGTAAATATTTTGCTCAGAATGTCAAAGCACAGATTAATTCCTGGAAAGAAAACGAAATGAATCAGATTTTCTCCAGTTTATTGGTTTAGAACATCAAACCACATACACTAACAAGGATCCTGAACTCAAACTAGATCTGTTCTACAAACCAGAGAAATTAAATTCAAAAGAGGAATTATGTTTCGACTTTCGACGACAACTAATCAAAACAAAATTTCTGAGGCATTTCCAGGCCTTCACATCACAATTCCAATGCTTCTATTCAATCCAACCAAACCCATTCACGCACACCCACACAACCAAATACAAAGAGCAATGACCCATTACTTAAAATTTCAAGAGACGCTGATGATCTAACTAAAACCCAAATTTCAACAATCTTTAGTGATGATGGGATGAAGCAATCGAAGAGTTCCAGAAAGGGTAAAAGTAAAACCCCATGCAATACAGAGTTACACAAGCATCAGAAATGAAGTGACATGCAGTAATAATAAATTACAAAATCCAACCCAGGAAGAATTTTAGAGAGAAAATTTTAAGAAAGATATGTGTTACTCGTTAACCGAAAAAAAAAACTATAAATTAATAAATTGATGACAAACCACAACAAAGCCCTCGAGTAGATGATCGAAGGCGAAGAGAAAAGATAATTCCTTGAGAAACAGATGGTTCCCCACATCTAAGCAGGATTCACCAAACAGCTGAAGTTCCATCAAAATTCAAGAACTGGTAACAGAAAAATCGAAAATTCTCGATCACCCACAAAATTCTAAAAACATTTGATGCAGAATCAGAGATCGACTCTCACAAACCACAAATTGGATACCCAGAAACCTAATAAAAAAAACCCCATTCGAGTATGATCATCATCAGATATTAAAAAGAATAGAAACCAAAAATTCTCAACAAACGACAATACTGAAATGAAATTGGAGGTTAAATTTTCCAAATTCAGGTTCCTAATCCCAAGGTTTTTGTCTAAAATCCAAATGCACTGTTCTGAAAAAACCCCACAACGCATCCATTACAAAAGACGAAAGAAAAAATTATCAAAACAAAAATGGGTGAAAACAAAAAACGATTATGATGACTCACCTGAAACAAAACGATTTTCAAATCCTCATCACCGGAAAACGAAATTCCGGCGAAAAACACCACCAATTGCAAGCGAAAAAAAAGATCTGTAAAAAATTACCCAAGAAATCAAAGAACAAAACAAGGATTGGCTTTGATTGATTCACCACATTCTCTCGTTTGCTATCCCATAACCTTTTTTTTTCGCTTTAATCCAAAAGAAAAAAAAAATTCCAAACACCAAACCAATAACAAAGTTTCAAAATTTAATTTTTTTCTTCTCTCAGTAAAAATTAAAAAAATAAAATTCTGATCGCCAAAACCCTTTGAAAAACCACCAAAACACATATGCTTAAACCCCAGCTATCTTATACCATTGACCCTCTTCACCGGACCTATCGGTAAGTGCCTCTTAGTTTACCGGCTATAACCGGTGACTAAAACCACCTAAAGACCGGTTCTTGTCTACCAGATGAACCCACATATAATGTTAATAGTCTTTAGATTATGCCACGTGTCATTGCGTTAAATCTTGTGGCTGCCTGCGGTCCGCACGATCGAGAAAAACGTTGAGTCACAAAAAGGATCACTTATTAATTTATTATTTATTTTTTTTTCAGTTTTTTTTTCTATTTTTTATTATTTTGATATTAATAATAATAATGAAATTTAGGGGACGTCAATTTTTTTTAATGGGGTTTCCACCAAATAGGGCATTTTAGGTAACTAGCTAATTTTCCAAAATTCTATGGCTGATGTAATGTATTTTCTTTATTAATTTATTTAATTATTATAAAACAATTTTCACATTTTCACATTTTCTTTGTGCCTAAAATTTACTATATAATAATTTGGAGTTATATTTTGGTTCCACTTTTAATTATTTAATTTTAGTTTTTATATGTTTAATCAATTTTAAAATTAGTCTCTACAGTTAGCATCGGTTTGAATTGACTTTTTAAGTATTTAATAAATATATTTTTTGTACTTTTAAACATTTAAAAAGTCAATCTAAACACGATTTATAGTTTCTACTTTGAGTTTTCAAAAAAGTTTAGTATTTTATGAACATTTTTTTATAAATTAAGTTTGAAAGGACTAAATTTAAGGTTTTTTTGAAAATATAGGGGTAAATTTAAGATTTATTGAAAGCACAAAACTAAAATTGGACAATTAAAAGTATAAGGACTAACATGAAACGAAGTTCAAGTATAAGGACATAAGGCGGTATTTTAACCTTTATTTTATTATGAATAGTTAATGTAGTGACATTAAATAGTCAACTCCATCCATTGGGTCAACTTTTTTTTTTTTTGTAACCAACAATTGTAGAGTGAATTATCAGATTATTGACCTTGAAAATGGTGATTAACATTTTTTTTTAACATCAATTAAGTTAATTAAAATGATAAAGTGTTGTAAAAACGAACATGAACATTGACCATCTTAAAATTTTATACCAAATAAAATAAGAAAAATGAACCCTTCTCAACAAAAGAATCTAGTTGACCTAACATTTGTTTCAAAAAGTGGAATTTTTAGATATAATATATAAATTAATATGAAATGTGAGAGAAATTATAAATAAATTTTAAGAAATTTAGGCCCAAATCTTAAATGCATAAACATACAAACAAATTATCATAAAAGTATATAATCTCAATGATTTATTTTATAGATTATGTTATATTATTTATCTCTCTAAATATAAGTAGATTATGTTTTTTTTAATTGGTCAACCATTGGGTCTAATTTTAATATTTAATAAAACAATCCTATACCAAATCAAAATAATTAAAATGTAAGGACTAATTGATCAAATAAAATAAATGTATTTAAAAATAATAATATAGATCACGTGGGTAACTATAGTTTTTTGGGAAGGGATTAAGATCGGACGGTAGAGAATGTACGAGATTCTGAAAATCGAACGGCTGAGAAAAGAATTCGATGGGGCTAGTTTGGTAATTTAGTGGATCGTGAGGTCAGAAGTGTAATTATATAATATTGAGGCAGTTATCCCAATAAGCATGTTCCGAAATTATATATTAGTAATATTAATTATGTTATTGGCGCGTCGGTTCACCCGCGTCAATTCGCGTGGGATGTAGGCATCAATCCTACATGGCAAAAGCTCGCTGTTTTATTGGATGTTTTTTGTTTGGTATTATCCTATAAAATTTCTAAATTATAATTTAAATATATTGCTTGATTTTTATTTATTTATTTATTTAGTAAATTGTCCATCAACCTTTAGAGGATGTAAGGAGGGACTTATCAGCAAAGGATTGATGCCAGTAAAAATTTTATAATTTATATTTAGTTTCTATTATTTTTAAATTTTGAATAATATTTTTAATAACTCAAGACAAATCTATTAAATATTTTTTACTTACTCTGTCCTTAAATATTGGAGGTTCAATCTTTCACTCACACTAAATAAAAAAGTAAAAAATATTGTAACCGATAGAGCTATTAAAAATATTTATAAATATAGAAAAATATCAAATTCTATCAATAATAGACATCGATTGACTTCTATTAGTGTCTAAACTTTTACCAGTGTTTTAGATGCTTATAAAAGTATGTCGATATCTATCATTGTTTATCATGAAAGTTGAAATTTTGTAAATATTTTGATTTATTATGATATATTTGAAAATGATCTTGAAAAAAATATATGTTTCTACATACTTTCTAAAAGAAGTCCATTTTAAATTTAAAATAAAATATAAAGTATGGTAAATGTTTAAAAAAAACAAACCAATTTTTTTTATAAAAAAATGAGTTTTAAAAAGTAATTTTGTTTCTATAATTTGACTGGTAATTAATGCATTTCTTCCATAAATATGAAAAACATAGTATTAAATTTATGAAAAAACTAACCTAAATTTCAAAATTATAGTCTTAGGCAAGTATAGGAAATTTAGAACTATTTTTTTCTTTTGAAATCTCATTAAGCATAAAATTAAAATTATATATATATATATATATATATATGTGTGTGTGTGTGTGTGTGTGTAAATTACTAAACTACACAAAATTGCAAATTAACATAAAAATGAAAGAGAGAGGTTACGGCGTGAGGTGAATATTCGAAGAAGACATCCTTTTGGAGGCCGGCAGAGTTAACGGCGTTAAGTGATGGGACGGATAACTCGGGGGGCCCCACAAAGAATTAGACAGTTAAAAGATACGACGTCGTTTCAGAGGCAAATGTGGTTAGTTGAAAGAGGAGAAAACAAAACAAAAAAAAAACAAAAGGGTAAAAGTAAAAATAAAATTAAAAGAAAAAACATTTGGGTTTGTCCTGACACGTGGCGGTAAAACGATGACTTTGCTTCACCTCTGTCACCGTTTCTTTAGCATTGGAATACATTCAAACTTCAATTGAGACCCGTCCGGAATCTTACGTGGATCTAACATTTTTCCCATTTTAACCTTTTATATTTAAATAATTCCAATTTGGTTAATCCATTATTCACATCAAAGTAGTTTGAAGCAGTCTTTCAAAGGTATAAATACCAAAGCATGATAGAGGTGATTTCGAAGTGAGGTGGTGGTAGAAATATAACCCTTTCATTCCACACGTACGTACGTTGGATAATTGCACTTGCACGAAAATAAATTAACTTTTTATACTTTTATGTTTAACAATTAGCACCGAGATCGAGTCGTAATTGCTTTCAAGATGGTGGTTCTTCCACGACACAACAAATCTATGACATTTGGTTTCAGTATAGCTTAATCTAGATTTTAGATATAAAACATCACGATATAATAGTAGAGGTGTAAGAAATAAAAAGGACTAATTTTTCATGAAATTTATAACAAATGTGTAGAAAGTTTGAAACTTTCTTTCGTTAGATAATCTTTAGGTTTTAAGATTTTGATATATATGAAATGTAACAACTCAAGATGTTTGCATGGCCCACATCATAATGCTAATACCCTATATTTAATTAATAGATATTTTGAATGTTTGAAAAACAAGAAGAGGGAATAAATTTGAAGTATCATAATTAAATTGAAATTAAAGAGTTGAATATATTATTTTTACAACAAATGATTAAATTGTGATTTTTAAAATTTTAGAAAGATCAAATTTTGCAAAATTAAATAAGATCTGATATATATATATAATATCACAACCTTTTTGCAATTTTTTTTCCACAAACAATTTTTTTTATTGTATTATAGATATTTTCATAGAAAATTTTTAAATAAGAAAAATGGACGAATTTATTTATAAATATAGAAAAACGTCATTATTTATCTATAATAAGTGACGATAGACAAAAATTTACCGAATCAAGTTACTAACATGTCTTATCTTTAGAAAATACATGGTAGTTTAAAATCACAATTTTTGGTTTGAATTTTTTATTGTGTAAACTAATTTATTAATCATTTTCATTTCTTTTAAAATCCTCTTTTTTCAACTACGTAATTCTCAAAACTTATTTTTTTTTCCTTATTTAATTAAGAATTAAGATTATCTTACCATATTTGTATTTGTCCTTTTTTTAAATTTTATTATGAGAAAAGGAAACTTCAATGTAAATGAATAAGATATTGTGTTCTTGACCTTATTTGTGGTAGTAGCATTCAATTTAATTTAACTCTACCTTTAATGCAACATTAATTGTTGTTGTTGACTTTAGAAATGGCATGACAATTTAGTTAACTTTTTTAGTATTCATAATTAATATAAAACATTCCTTATTAATTTTAATCCCACATGCATGGAACACTCTAGGTAGTAAGAGTACGTCGATGTTGGTAATATTCTTAATGTTCCTTAAGCTTAAGAGTTTCGAACATGCGATATATATAAAGTAATCAAGAAGAAATCAAAGAAAAGAAAAAAGAAAGAGAAGTAGACAATTCGAGAGTGAAAAGTGAGTGGTGGGTTATCGAGAGAGTGAAAAAGTTTTGAATCAAAAAGTTTCATCTTTACACGTTCTTAATCAAAGTTTCTTTCCTTCAACTGTTTGTCTCTTTTTCTTTAGTGTCAATTTCTTCGACAAGATGTGTCATCTCGCTTAACTTAACTTGAGTTCATCATGTGGTTAATTAATGATTATGTAGGTATCAAGCACCAAAGAAGCATCTAGGTCAAAGAGTGTGTAAAAATAACAATTTGTCCCAAGGGCCCAACATCGTGACGCCACTATTTTAAGAAGTCTTCCAATTGACCTAGAGTCACAACGCTGTAATGTTTCGACTTAGATCCCCTTCTTCTTTGCCTTTTGTTTTGTTTTGTTTTCTTTGTATTTGGCTTATTTCATGGTGTGAGACTCATCTTGACCAAGAGGAGCATGGAGCATTATCTCAATGTTTAGTGGCAAATGTAAACACATGGGTAGATCCAGATACCTAAGTTAGACTTTTCTCATTCTTACAATTTGTTTCAATTCTTGCTATTACTTGAATCTTGATTAGAAGAAAATACAATTGCTTTTTGTAGATCGACGTGGACATCGGGAGTTCATCGATCTTCAAAAGGTTAAACAGTCTTCATAATATTTATTGCAAAAATTGTGTGGTGCAAGTAATACTCTCGACAGACAGTATATGTATCGAAAGATGTGAGCAATTTCCAACGATCGTGAATACTCATCCATAGACTTAAATTTCAAAAATAAAAAATAAAAAGCCAAATTGAGTAAAACTTGAATAATTAGATTAAGGTCGTAGAAAATCTAAAGGTTTAAAGTGTGAGATCATAAAAATGAAACCAAAATGCACATGAATTGAATTACAAAGATGGAAAGCAAATTTAATGAGAACCATGAATATGCTAAAGTTGGGGCATTTCAATTGGAATCTTGATTTTATTTGTTTATTTATTTATTTTGAGGTGACAAAAGATTAGGCTTCTATTCCCATCATATCTCAATCTCAAAGTCTCAACATTTTTCATAGCTATAAAATAGTAAAGGTTCGTGAAAGTCAGCCTGATTCAACTAAATATGAATATATTAGAAACTAAAAGATATGTGGTTTGAATTTTTTTATTTTTGTTGTCCTAAAAAAAGAATAATAACTGATTATCATCATTTTTAACGATCTTCGAACCAAAATTAAGAAACATTTATGCAAAACAGATTGAACCAAAATATTTATAAATATAGAAAAATTTCACTATCTATTATCGTTAGTCTGTGATAAATCGTAGTAGACTACTATCTGTATCATGATAAAGACAGATAGCAAGCAATTTATCGTTCGTAAAAATTGTCATATTTTGCTATATTTGTATATGTTTTCAACATTTTTTTTCATTTAAAACAATTTTCCTTAATCTTAAAGAGTGTTTAGTTTTGAAAATAAGACATTTATTTAAAAAAATTAAGTTTTTGACAACTACTCAAAATAGCTTTTGAAACACTTTAAACACTTATTTTAAATAGTTTGTCAAAAAAAAAGTTTAAATAAAATTAATTTTTTAAAAATATTTCTTTGTCTAATCAATCCGAACAAACCCTTAGTTATCTAGAGAAAATATATTTTATAGTACGACTTCTATTTATTACGTGTCATATTAGCATGTTTTTTTTTTTTAAACAACGTGGAAACCACTGATTAATGCAGGGTAAATAAATTTGTGGGAATAAATTTATAGTGTGAATATCGGAAATATGATATTTTCGCAATATTAGAAATCTTGGTGTAACCTAACAAACAAAAACTTATATCTCAAGGTACAATTTTCTAAACCTATATATAATTCCTATAAACTTAGACCTCAAATAAAATATTCTTAAACCTAATCTATTTAAACCCTCAAATTAATTAAACCCTTAAAATTACCAAAACCTAAGCTTGTGAAGTCAAACATTCCCCCAAACCCTAAGATATTGGTCATCCAATTAATTCAAACAATTTAAAGTGTGTTATGTCTTAGGTATTATCTTTCCAAATAATATTGGATGAAAAAAGAGAGAAATTTTTACGGATAGAAAAAATATCAAACTATTTATAGAAATAGAGAAGAAAAAAAATAACGATAGACATTTATAGACTTCTATCGACCTCTATGGTTCTATCTTTATGATAGATCTGTATTAGTTTCTAACACTGATACCATCGATGATAAACTTTTATCAACCTCTATCAATAGACTTGTATCAACATTTATCTAGACTGTAAGAAATGTAGAAATTTTTGCTACATTTTGCTATAACCGGTAAATAATTTGACTCAAATCTTTTAATATTTAAAAGAAAAAAAAAAGTACATACGAAGTTAAACAAACTCCAAAAAAACTTTTAAGATATTAATTTTTTTTTAATTGCCAACAAAAAGTAGGACACAACATCAAATCTCCATACTTCATTTGTTGTACTTAAAAAGAAAACTCGCCTTTTAATTCATTCAATTAAGCCTTTAAATTTTGCTTAATCACTTAGGCTTCACACTCAACCCCACAATGTGTTAAAGTTGTAAAAATGTGTTTAAAAGTTGTACAATATTCAATGTCACCATAGTTTTAAATTCAAATATTAGAAGCAAAGCATCTTTATTAATCACTTTTGACTCTTCACAAACTCATTATGCAACTTTTGGCTTTTGGAAAACACTTCTCAAGGATTGACCTATTAAATAATAATAATACAAAACTTATTCCATTCGCACATGTTTCATTCCAACCCTCTTTTCTATTGTTTTCACGCTTTACAATCCATTTTCGTCATGACCTCATTTTCTCATTCATTTCAATACCACTCAAATTTTCAGTAATCTTGATTGCATTCCAACCTGAAATAGCTCCTAAAAAGTTTGTGTTTTTTCCTTTCTTGGGGAAAGAAAAAAAGAAGTTTGTGTGCTTGTTCATATCTAATTTCCTTGAAAGTGACTTACAAATGGAAGGAATCCTATAGCTGAGAAGATGGAATTGCATATCAAACCAGGTTGGATCAGCATTATAAAAAAAGATACTAATTGCTATCACATGTAATCAATCACTCTAAAGTCAAACCACATAAATTATGAATTATATCACCAACAACAAAAACATTGGTAGAAAGTTGTAGGATTGATCAAACAACTGGCAAAGATTGATAACAAAGTTACAAAAGGTAAAAGCTCTATGTATATAAACAAACAACAGACCACTATAATATCAAATGCTGAAAAATATTACCAACTATCTGAAGAACCCAACCAAACAAAACATAGATGAGGAGAGCCTTAATCTGTTGACAAGTTCCCGTATTGCCACGGGTTGAATTCTATCGATTTAACATCAACATCGTCGTTGCTGCTTGAACCAGAACTATCAATCTCAGCCCGATGCTTGGTGTATTTACCATTATATTGGTAGATTTCCAAGTCACCCCATGGTGTGGACGTAACCTCTTCGGTTAAATCAAACCATCTCGGCACAAAACTCTGTCCTTTGGCTTCTCGAGTTCTCTTTTCAGCTCTTTGCCTCTCTTCCAAACTAACCATAGAAAACAGGCATGAAATAATCATTAATAATTTGAATTGATTGCAGCTTTATTAAAGGATTGGAAGGATCACAAACCTGCTCTTTTCCGACCCTGCTTTGGATAGATCACCCTTCTCTAAAGCATATCTATCAGGGCGCAACCGGGAGTCCGATGCCAACAACTTCTTAGGGGCAGTATCGAAACTATTGATCTTGTGTGCAAAATGTGTGTATTGAAATTTGTCATTTTCGGGTGTTTTAGCCACATGCCACACCTACAGGAACAAAGACAACAAAACAACACAATGCGGAAGGAATGATCAAATTCCAAATAAAAAACAAAGACGCTAACAGAAACAAACACAATGATCAACATCTACTCTGCTATTTTCGGTAAATTTTAAAGTTAACTAAGATTGGGACAAACGATTATTACCTCTTTCAGTTCTGTGTTTGGAAGTGGCTCCCCTTCCATATCACAAGGTTGGTAACTCATAAATTCATTCCATTTCCCTGTCATCAAGATCTTCGGTTCCTCTGCCGAATTATAAACGTAACCATCCACTTCATAACGCCCAGCACTGCGACCAAAAATAATAGTTAACGGTAAGATGGAAAGAGACATCAATTCTTTGACCGAAAAAAGCTGAAATGTTTCTGAGTAAAAAAACATTCCAAGTGCTGAGAAATTCCATTACTCTCAGTCCATTTCAAGAAAATTGCTAGAAATTTTCCCACATGAAAGTACAATCTTTCCCTTCCATTTGGAAATATATGTTAAATTATTCATTTTATGAAATCTTCCAAGATTAAGATGAGGAACCCCCATAAAGATATGCGCTAGGAATACAATAACCTAAAGGCAGTTAGATATCTCAGAATCAAACATAGTTATAACTTTTTTATTTCGATTATAGTGCTGTAACTGTGTACCTATAAAGATCACCATTAGTATGGAAATTTTAACAGCGAGAGAGTGATAGGAAAAAGATTCTTACCCAAACCATCCACATGGTTGAAAGTATAGTACAACTTTATCACCGGTTGTTAAATTGGTCATTATCATCTCTCCGGGTGAATCAACCCATGTCCTTCCAAATATCAAGTTGTTAACTTTAGTGGGCGGTGGCACTAAATCTAATACTACACCATCTCTTTTTAGAGTTACCCGTGTTCTGCAAAGGCAAAAACCATATCATCACCAAATCTAGCATTGCCAGACATCAGAGTAGTGACAAAATAAACAAAGCTATCACTAATAGCAGTTGGATTCCAAGAGTCTACATATGGGATAAGTTGAAAAGAGAAGTCTACAATCCCAAGTTAATATTGAGTTGACAGTGATAGCAATGGATTCAAAGAGTCTACATATGAGATAAACCAACAAGACACTCTACTCTAAAATTGCAAATAAACGTTGAGTTGACCATGATTGCCCGTGAAGGTGGCTAATATCTAACTTTTGGGATGTGTATCTCAACAAATTTTATGTATAACCATTTAATTCTATATCAATTTGCTTCAAGAAACAAAAAAAATATTTAAATTTTTGAAGCAGGTGAATCAAAGTTCAAACACATGATCTTAAGGGGTATCTAAATTTATAAGTTATAACTTGCTCTTTTGACATTTAGGAGTGAGATCGAAAAGCAATTAGTTGAAGGGTGTAGAAAGAGAGTGGAAAGCAGAACTTTACCTTCCCACAGGATAGATATCCAACGAGTTTCCTAAAAACTTAGTTTTCAACTTTGAAGTCACATCATAACTAAAGTGCTCATTTTCAGCATGCCCAGCACTCATTGGGGGATGATGACTCACCTGAAAACATTGTTTGGCATAAAATTATACATAAGAAAATGAAATTAAATTAAAACGTGAAAAAAGAATAAAAAAAGCAAAACCTCAATTAACAAGAATTACAACAATAGTATAATGTAAACTATTGCATGCAACTCCAAATCATGTGTCTATCCTTCCGTTCCTCTTATTTTTATTATTATTATTCTTTTTGTGTGTGTGTGTGTTGGGGGTGGGGGGGGGAGTAGACATATTTTCAAGCAACAAAATCTTTGAAATTCACCTGCTCTGAAAGAAATGTGATGCCATTATGATTGGTCAGTTCATAAGTCTCTCCAAGAATAGGATTAAAAGGCTTCCAGGTCCTTTGATAAGCATAATACACTGATATAGCCCATGATGCTGTAACAAGTGAAAAAATACTTTATCGTCAAAAACAAAAAAGCACCTCCATGATTTAAAGATCGTAGACCTACATAGGCCGGCCTTTAAGCCATACTAAGATTTTGATACTTACATGCATACACCAACCGCATATAAGGATCCTCACATTCATCCGCCAGATTCAACAAGTGAGAGTATTCCATTAACTGTAATAAATATTGTAATATTAACACCATGATACAAATGAAAAAAGTTTGAACAAGAACAACAAAATAAAACCAAAAGAAACAAACCTCAGCCACTTTCTGAATCATTGTCATTGGTTCAAAAATTATTACAGGAAGAGTGACCATTGATGTGACATCTGAACCAATATACTTGTGCATCATCTTCCAGTAACTTTCGCGATCCTATATTACCCAAAAAAAAGAACCTTTTAATAATGTTATGTCAATATACAAGGGAAGAAGATTAGAAGACAAAACTCCTAGCTTCCAAAAGTGAAGAAAGAGCTTTCCCCACGCATGGTAGATTTAATAAGCAACATCCTTGTTTTACCATGGTTTTTTTCACATAAAAGAGTTTATGTACTGGGTTTACAGGAATCCAAGCTTAAATTGACAGAGAAGGAGGAGCCCTTGACCAAAACATGTTATACCCCTATAATCTTTAAATACAACAATATGGTAAAGATACATTGTTGACTTCCCCATCCCCACAAAGATTAATTAATTTGTAAGACTGACAAATAGGGAAAAATTAGGAAAAAAACAAGCAAAGATGAAAGGTAAGAGCATAAATGATAAAAACCTCTTGTTTCCATCTTCCTTTCTGAGCTTCCTCTTCTGCATCTTCTTTGCCTCCTTCAGGATTTATAACTTCTACCCCTTCATAACCAAGAAACCTGAGAATAAAGAAAGGCATGATAATCATAAGTTATACCCTCTAACAATGATACAAAGTTAGTATTAATGAAATATGTGGATCAGAAACATATAACTTGGAAAAACGTATAATCTAGCAAAGAAAAACAATCAAAGCACACTGATAACCCCATAGAAAACAGCATTAACAATACAACTAGGTTTGAGAGGAATGCCATTTAACTGCAGTGCAATTAGTGATATTGGTTGCACAACTTCAAGATCAGCTAACCAAAATGAGAGGAAAAGTAAAGCTTTCACAAACATTGCAATGAAAATCCTCCAGGCAAACCACTAACCTTCTTATCTTATCACCACACGTAAACACTAATAATTAGGATCCACATTTGCGAGGTTATTCAATGCAACAATAATAGATAATAAACAATACCACAGCTTCAAAGCTACAATCTAAACAACAAACCATACAAATCGAACATGAAGCAATTCATGCTTAAAATATCATATTGGAAAATGAGGCATATCACCACCTGATTTCGATGGCTTTGGAAAACATTTATCCTAGCTATGAGACCAAGTATAATGCCATGTATTGAAGTGGTGTGCGTATTTATATCCGACTTTTTTTACCAAGAAACTAAAACTCACTGTATGCAAATATTCAGCAGAAATAACTTCATTGGTCTTTCAAAATCTCAAATAAGGATCCATACCCAGATCAAACTCCTCAAAAAGTAGAAGAGAATGGAAGAACTTCATTACACAAGAACTAGTTCAAAACAACGAATCACAACACCGATGAGACAGTTGTACAAAAATGAAAACAAAACACTTTTTATACAAATTCAACAAACACCCTACAGCAACGAAAATAGAGATACATTCAAGACAAATCAGCACAATAGAGCAGACATTGAAGCTAATAATTCAAACAAAAAGAGCAATAGAACCAATAACAACAACGATTACAGCTACAAAAACCCTCCAAGGAAATAAATATCAATCCAGAAACAATGAAGTGAAGAAGAAAAACGGATTATGTCAGAAGTAGAAAAAATCGAAGTACCCATTAACAGATCGGTGCATGGCGTTGCTAAGCTTGGAAATCCCAGAAGTCATGGCAGCAAAGAAACCCCCCTTACTTTCATTCTTTTCAGGGGTACCCATTGTTTATTTTTTCCCACTTCAAATCAAACACACACTAGTTGTGTAAATCAGAAACAAACGCCTGCAAAAGAATTAAATCCCAAAAGGGGTTGAAGACACGGGGACAAGAAGAGAAATTGGGAAAAGGGAATCGGGGTTTGATGATTGTGAAGAGGAGAAGGGGTTCAAAAAGGGAAATTGAGATAGGAGAAGGGTGGAAGAAATAGATCTCCGATTGGAAGAAGAGGGAGAAAAGAAGAAAAAAAATATGAAAAATTGGAAAAGAAATGGCGGTATAATGGGGTTTGCAAAAGGAAATGAAGGGAAAATGAAGTCAATTTGAGGGAAAATTACCGGAAAATGGCTGCTGGTTCTCTCTGTCTTTGCTTTCAACTGCTTGGCCTTGGCTGGCCCTCCAATGCCGTCCACGCGGCTTTTACAAGTATCCATTTTATTACACTTTTGCCCCACCTTCAAAGTTCTTACCTTTATACCTTACCATTTTTTTCAAATCCTTTTAGCATTTTGTCCTTTGCCGACTAAGTTGTTTGTTCAATTCATCTAAACATATGCTATTACCTAAAGTTAAAAAGGTTTGATTTTTTTACTCTATGTTATAAATGAACATAGATGGTTTTGGATCAAAAGACATAATTGATAGAGATAAAAGTAAGAAAATCACGAAAATAACAAATGTTCGAGTAAGAAATAGCACTCAAGATGATTGGATTAACTCGATCCATGACCTAAATCAATTAGCGTAGTGGAATAGCTAATGAGGCATGTCGTGACTTAAAGCATCACCTTATGACCAAAATGGAAAGAGGGAAGGAGTTCACCCTGGTCAAGGTAGAGACTGACCTTAGCCAAATGTTAAACATGGTATGACCTGGTGAGTTGAAGAATAACCCTAATGTGACTTTGAAATCTTATCTGAACAATCTAGTCAATGACTCTCATAAATACATCATGATATTACTACGGGGAAGTAAGTTTATTCTTCACTCATAAACTATTTGCTTACTATTGTGATATGTTATTTGACTTAAGCAACAAAGTGTATGGCAAACACTACACGCAACACATATTTTCTTATTTTGTAGTTGACATCCTCTCCCCAATCAAATGAACTCTTTTCTCTATCAAGATTTTGACATCAATACTTCACATGTCATTTAATTCAATAATTAAAGAAAAGAGTTGCATTTTAAACGCATAAAATTAAACTCCGTGAAAACTCAAGCTTTCAACACAAATAAAAAATTAGGGTATAACTCATTTTTGGTCTTCGATTTAGTACTTGTACTTTTGTATTTGTGATAAATTATTCATTGATCTTTAGCATATATTTTTTATTCCATGTCAAGAAAAATCTCGTAAGATTTAATTGTCAATTTCGATTATGTAACGATTTAGTCCTAATAATTTATGAACCAGCTTGGCACTCAATTAGTTTATCAATTTAGATGCATAAGAAAATTCCATTAAATCTTAATAGTATTTTCCAGATAGGGACTAAATAGTTGTCAATTGTAAAGTATAAAGACCAAAATAGTTAAAAACTTAAGTTCACTAACTAAATTGTTACTTCCATGTAAATTCGTGGGAGATTGTCAAAAGTAGCGCTAGAGTGTTTTCATATTTCACAAAGAACACAATTTTTGGCCAATTATTGTAGTGACTCATCTTGCATCTCAGTTGGGATCGATTCCAAGACAAAAAGAAACGTAACCTCTTTTAATGAAGCATCGAAACCAGCTATTTGTTTAGGTTTTCTCGATGGAATCCAACCTAGATGAAGATCGAGGTTGAATTTTATCTTTCCAACATCACATCATCTTCCCCAAATCTTACAAAATCTTTTCCCAGTCCATTCAACTCTATTTTTCTTTCCTTTGCTTAATGAGATTTGAACGGATATTGAAAAATCGAAAGGGTTCATAGTGAGAAACATTTGAATTGTGGTTTTGAATTAATAATTGAGAATTTGTCAAAATACATACAAAATAAAAGAAGTTCAAGCATTTGTCTTGGCGAGATTCTACTGAGAAAGCCCAAAAAATGATGAATCAGATATGTGAGGAAAATAATTAATTTTTTATTTCAATCTAAAGGTCGATCTCAACGAGGAAGGATAGAGAAAAACTATTATAATGATTAATAAAATATATATATATATATGCGCTAATTATGAAAGATGAAAACTTTTAGTGGTAATTTATAACGATTTTTCCAAATTCATATGCTAAAAATGATTTTTAACTTGAAAAATTATTGATTTGATAAATTAAATTACGTAGATTCATACCAATAAAATTCATGAGATGACTTTTTAAAAAACGAAAATAACGAGATAATCAATTTGAATAAAGGTTAATTGGTTAAACTATGTACTATCATGATATTAAAGATTTCACGTTTCTCACTCTATGAATTGTCGTTCTTGAAAAGGAAAAAATAAAATAAAATGGTAGTTGATTGAAACGTAGATTTGAAATAACAAAAATGGATTAATTTTTTCTTGGTCAAAATCTCTATCTTTTCACTTCCATAATTATTAAACTAAAAGTAATGAATCTGTTAAACTGTTGATGCACCCAAACGATGGATGAGTTTTTCGTCCATCCAACTGTAATTATTTTCACGATTGTAGTGCCACATCACACTTTGACCAAAAAAAAATTGAAGCCTTAAAAAAGAATGAATAAAATTACATAGTGGCTAAGTCATGTGCTTCAAACATCCTTTTGAGGCAAAACATGTGCATTATTGATAAAAAGAGTTTTGGTTGGCATTTTGATTTTATCCCATTTGTAGCATCCAATGCCTAATTGCATACGACACCAAAAATGTGTTGTCATTGACTCAATCACATCGTATATATATTGTTGTAACTTTTCTAAACAAGTCTAATCTGAATTGTTTCTTTGATAACCGTTGTCTATCGGTCATTGATAGATGTCTACCCATATCTATCATTGTATATCGTTGATAGACAATGAAATTCTGCTATATTTGAAAACATCTTGTTTTAAAACTTTATATTGAATCTTTTTCTTTTCAAAAGTATATTGAACTAATGCATAGGGTGAAAGAATTAGATGACTTTGAAGTTGATAGTACGAAGACTGTGAAAATTAAACTATGATCATTTTGACAAATAGCATGTGTTTATTACTAGTTAGATTAAAATTGAAACTAAAGTAACTATGAATTTATTATTGGTTACATTAAAAACTTAAAAGGAAAAAAAAAAAAAAAGCAAGCGAGAATGGGTTGTTGTCGACATGTCGAAATATCTGTCGACATGTCGATATAGAGAATAAACGAAAGGCTGGCGGCGGCCATGCGATCAAAGCAGCAAAAAAGTACAATTTCCCACTTTAGATTGAATCCAAATCTCATGAATTTTTTTTAGAAATTTAGAAATGGAGAGAGATCTACAGAAAGCTGTCTGCTGAATTTGTTTATTCGATTTTCCTCAATTTCATGCCGTTCTTGTTTTTTCCGAAACCCTAGTAATCAGTAGCACTTCCCATCTTCCCTCTCCATATTCTTCACTGGGTATCTCGAATTTCCCCCAATTTTTCGATTTCTGATCAGTCAGCATGAAGGATGGGAAATCTATGAAGGTCAATTCTCAGTTGCAGCATCAGAATGGTCACTTGCCGCCCTTCAAATTAGCTAAATTGTTCGATCCAGAGACTTCATGGGATAAGGTTTTTTTAAACTTAGCTTTCTTCTGAATTCTATACTTCACTTTTAAGCCCCATGGAAATTTCCTGATAATTTTCTCTCTTTTGTGGGGGTTTTGGAACTGAAGTCTTTATTGGTTTGTGTTATGGTGTTGTGAATTTTAGTTTCTAACTAATGAAATCTGTGCTTTGCCAATCAAGTTTAACGAATTCAGGTAGTTTATCATTATCTAGTGTGCATTGTTATGAAGATTGAGTTTCCTAGTTGGTTTAAGTGTGAGCTTAGCTCAATGGTAATTGACTTGCTCTCTCTTGAATGATTGAATGCCATTCTCCCGGATATAGGACAGGGAAGCCATGGTTGGGAGGTTTTTATGATACTTAGTATCTGAAATGAATTGAATGGAGTTGTTTTTCGTTATTAAAGTTGTGCTTTGGTCTTTTTCTTGAATATTTTCTACAACACACTTTTGTTCTGTTCTCGACACAGGATCAACTAGGAGATGTGTTGCATTGGATGAGACAATCAGTTGCTCTTGTATGTGGGCTGCTTTGGGGTTCCATACCTCTGGTTGGAGGAATTTGGTTCATCTTGTAAGTTGCAATTCTTTTTTATACTTCTTAGACATAGATGTGTTTAGGGTCTCGTCTGGTGGGCACATTGTTTCTGGAAAACATACTAACAGTTAGATCACTTCAAGCACTGTGAAATGTTTATAACTGCTTTGGAATTGAGTTGGTTTATGAGTGTTGTTTTTTACTTTTACTTTCATTAGCAATTCAAACATCCTTTCCACATCTTAATCTTTTTCATTAAGTCAGTCAGTTCTCTAAAATGGATCTTTAGTCCAGTCCATAAATGCGTTGCTCCTTACCTTTCTCTTGAGAGATTAGATTCAACAACAAAATAGAAAATTTGATTGTCTTGTAATATTATTATCTGGAATAGCATATTTACATATTCATAATGCATAGTACTAAAATATGTTATGAAATTCCATCATCCAGACATTTGGGTTTAGACAGCTATGGACGATGGAGTCATTCCTCTATGCATTTTTTTCTTGAGTTCTCTCCATTAGACATTTCTTTTCTTTCACTCAGAACACTTGAGTTGATCTTGTGAGTTTGGTCTCATTTTCAGATTCTTGGTGATATCAACCACGATGATATATGGATATTATGCAATGATATTGAAGGTAGACGAAGAAGAATTCGGCGGTCATGGAGTTCTCCTCCAGGAAGGGCTCTTTGCTTCCATAACTCTGTTTCTGGTAACCTAATGGCATCTTTTAAATTATAACCTTCGTCTTCCTCTTGTGAAAGTTGCTGAGTCTTTTGTTAGTTCAAGTGCTTAATTTCCTTTTCTTCTCTGCTGTTCAGCTTATGTGGACCCTCATTTATAGCTTGGGACATTTCTGATAATGGTTTTGCCATCGTTCTCGAAATCGGCCAAACCATCGGTGGAGAGGTTGGTCGCCATTGTTGCTTGCTTTTTTATTAGTGAATGTGCAGTAGCTTGCTGTTAAGGAGTGAAAACGCTTTTAGAAGTGGATTAATTTCATTAGGATTACAACTAACCATATTTTAGAAATTATTGACTGTTAAATCCAATCCAATCTTAAATTAATAAAATCTTCAAAGAAATGCCGTTCATTTTCACTGCATTCTTCGATTAACCTAAAACATTGTTCAATTAGTTTAGATATATGTCATCGACTAAGAGATTAAATGTTGGAGTCTCACACTTACTCGTTGAACTAGAAAATTGATGAAGTTATTTCTTTTACATTATACAACTTATTCAACAAATTCAATTGATTGGTACGAGTTGATTTTCTGTAACGATAACTTGAGTGGCTATAACAAAAATTGAGAAAATATTCCCTTTTAATTGACAATGGTTGTACAAGTTGGCAAGATGTGAAGATAGGCAATATTTTAAGAATTGGCACATGGTGGAGGAGCTGGCATTATGAATGTTAAAAGGGAGAATCAAATCAGATCAAATCTGTGAGTTAGGATTTTAGTTTTAAAACAAAAAGGATGAAAGAATTAATTTAGCCTTGATTTTTAAAATGTTATATTTTGTATAATTTTCTGGTTTCATCATTATATTCTTCCAGTTCTATCGAAAGGTTTTCATTCTAATTTCTAGATAGTGGATTTTTATTGTTTTTCTTTTTTATAGGTTTTTTTCGATCATATGTTTGTAAATTAACAGGATTTGATTGGTCATCAATATTAGGACTCAACCAATATTTCAATCTGTTTCAAGAAACAAAAAACAAATTTATGTGTCTATGACCAAAAAAACAAAAAAAAATTATTTGTGTTTATGCATGGATGTCAAGGATAAGAAATTCGACTATGTTGATTATAGGATGCCAATTCAAATTCAACTCAGCTATTTTTCGATTGATATGTATATTTAGTTTTGTGGTCGGTCCAAACTCCAAAACACTAACGTTGTTCTTGTGAATTTTAGACTTTGTCTTGGACAATTCTTGTGTTCATTTGGTTTTCTATTATATTTTTGTTTTCAAAAAACTGAAAGTAAAACTTGACCACCTAGTAATGCTTATAAGTAATTTCAATAAGTTATATAATCGACCTATATTATTAGACATTTGTCAAATAAAATCATAGACTATACGTTTTTATGTAAAAGTCTAACTCAAATTTATATTATTTGAACTTTTTCAAATTGATTTAAATTACAAATGTATGATAGATTCTTCTTATTTCTTTTTGCGAAATATTTTAATTCTTCTTTTGTGTGAGTTTTGAAAGATGTATAAAGAATGTGATAATATTCTTATTTTTTTATTTCTAGTTTCCAAAGACATACATAAAAGTATTATTTTTAACATTATTTTTAACTTTTCTTCAAACTTAGAACAATAATGAAATAATTTACAAACAATAATTGATAAACAAAAAAGAAATTTTAAAAAATGGGAATATTGACACAAAACATAGCCATTTGAAAGCTTTGATGATGGATCTTAGCCTTAGGTATGATGTAGCTTTTAAAAAATCCAATTTTTAAAATGCATTTGTTTTTTTTTTAAAAAAAAAACTAATAAAAATAGATAATCTTAGTAAGAATATTCCAGTAAGCCAAAATTACATTATTTTGTCATTACCTTCATAACCACTCCACTTTAAAAAGTTACTCCATAACCAGCTTTATTCCTAAAGTTAATCTTCATAATGGTGCCAAAGGTCAAACCTTCACTTATTGTAATTAGAAGGCACTATTATAATGTTATAATTTTTTCTAGAATTTTCCATAATTTACTATCAAGCTGGTTTATCAGTTCTAGGCTGGGAAGCAAGGCATAGATTACAAATGGAATATGCAAAGCCCATGGAATGAAGATGATGAAAGAGTATTTCAACTACTGGCAACAGCTAACTTAATTTGTGATCACCTAGCTGGTACTATATGTCTGACTGAAATGGTACAACTACAAGACCTCATTGCATATTATTTCACTTAGTTACATTGCAAGCAAGATGAAGACTGGAAAAGAATCATGTCACTATGTATAGTCGGGAGTTGAAATCCTACAGCAATCTTTGGTGCCTGCTTTTACGCCTTACAAGGTAGATACGCCCGTAAACCCATTGTCGACCAAGTCTTGAACTTGATTTCTGCACAATACCAACCGCAGATTAAGCAATGTTTCTCTTTAGAAGAGTCTCATATATGAACTTAAAAGCCAGACCAAGGCATTTAACTTGGAAGCAAGGGAAACGGGAACAAATTAGGAAGAGGATAGTAGTTTCGTATCATCTGCACTGTGCCTGATTTGCAGCGCATATGAATCATGCATATGACTAGACATTTAGGGAGAAAGAGCATACTAATCAGAAAAATGCTCAATGGACAATTGCATGATGATCATTGTCAGTCTGTATTCTTCAGAAAAATGAAGCATTAACTGATTGGAGTGTTTTCAGGTCGGTGTGGTATTAAACAAAAGCAAATTAAATTACCTCAAACTTGATCCGGAATTCCAACAGGCATTCACACACATGACAGTCTGATCTATGAGGAGAGCCATTGGCACGATCTGATCTCACAAATGCAAACACCTAAAAGATTGATTAATTTAAACATGTAAAATTATGTTGAACGTGTTCTTCCCTTTGACATACCGATCATACTGGAACGAAACTAGTATTCATCCATAAACTACGGTAATGCAGAGAAAAAACATAAAGGAATGTTTCACAAGCCATTCAAAAGAATCAAAACAATAGTACTGGAAAAAGTTATTGATAGATTAACATACTTCTTCTCCACAATTTGGGCAGGCTCCTTTAAGTGCCACCAAATCATTTCTCCATAACCCCTGAAGTACTCCCACTGCAGCAAATAGAAATAGCCAAAAGGCAGAGTACCATATTTAACACCCCTTAGACACGTAGTAAGACTTGCTTGAGTATATATATTAAATTATGAATAGCAAAAACAAGTAGTAACCATATTTTACCAGAAGCTGTAGCAATTGGGTAGCCAATCAAAGACCCAAATGCCATGAAGAGGATGGCATTTATAGCAGAAAGAAATTCAAATGGAGATCCATGGGTGTTATAGGAAAGTCCTAAACTGAGTGGATCCTTGAAAACTAAGTCCGCTGTGCAGATTAAAGGAACAAGACCTGCTGAACAACCAAGTGCAAGAAACACCAACCATATGCCTGCTAATGCCAGAACCTGTGATAGATCTTCCTGCCCTACATGCATGTCATTGAATATTCAAATGAAGCAAAAACAACATCGAATATTTATATTTTATATCAAATCAAAACAATCAAGACCTCGTTATTTTGGATGAAAAACGACTTTCATTTAGGAAAAAAAACTGAAAGAATAGAAGGTATAAGAAAAAGGAGCCCACAAAAGAGAGACTCCATCTACAAGAAGGGACTCCAGTTATGCAAAACAACTCCTACAGAAAAGTTACAAAAAGCCTTCGAAACTGAAGCCCACAAAGAAATGCGAAAACGAGACCAAACCTTACTAGGGTCCCCTCACCACTCCTCTAAATACCCTACCATTGCACTCTCCATAGCAACCCATTGAATAGCACACACCACAGTACAGCAAAGAAAGCGTCCCTTCATTTATAGGATTAAATATGAATTTAAGCAATTGTAAGTTACATTCCTAAACAGCTGAACCATAAGAACCAAATTGCGAGAACCCTAGCAGAAGAAAGAATACAGAAATGAGAAGAAGAATCACCTCAGCATCTGAATACGTCGATTGCCGTCTAAGACTACAACGAGGATATTTAACCACGGATTTGGAGCCATACCACCTCAGTTTCAACTGATTCAAACAAAAGTTTAAGGAAATAAGAACAGGGTAAGAAAAGAAAACAGGATTCATGAAAAAAAAATTTCCCTTCCCGGACTTACCTCGACTCTATCAAACATATCATCAAGAATCAACGGTTGACCACTGTAATACGCATCCCTAGCCTAAAACCAACACCAGACCAATAAATAACACAAGTCAAAGAGAGGTAGAAAGCGAGAGATTAGAGAGAGCGAAAGGCAGCGTAGTAATCCGAAACCTGAAGATAGAGAGCTTCAAGGGTTTCTTGAGTGGCAGTTTCGATGGGGCCGACGAATATGCAAGAGGGTCCTTGAGCAAGGTCGTCGGAAGAGGAAAGGGGGCTATTGGTAGTCTTGGTGGAGAAAGGAACAAGATGAAAAGGGGTGGCTGCGCGGATTGTTCTGGCGAGGTTGGAGACGGTGGATTTGATGAGATGAGGGGAGAAGGAAGTGGATGTGCCGGCCATGGAAGGTGGTGGTGAACATGAGGCGGAGAAATTGGAAGGTTGGAGTTATAGAGAGATAATTTCAATGGTGGAAAATGGGTTTCTGGTTCTCCTCTCCACAAATCTGTCTTCTTCTTGATTTTTTTCGGTTCTTCACTCGACCTTGTGGGGTTAACGACTACGGGTTCGTTGTCGTCACTGATATCGACATGTCGTCTTGCCCATGGTTAAGCAAATTTTTAAACGCTAACGTTAAAAATCAAAACAAATAACAAATGGGTGAGGAGGTTAGAGGTAAACATCGATCAGTCAGATTTGGTTTTTCGACCAAACATCGATATCAATTATGATCAGACAGACTTTAGTTCGAACAGATCTATCATACTCACTCCTATGAGATTATGTGTTAAAACTCTTGTAATATTATTTTATTTTTAAATAATATTGATTGTCGCTATTAGGTCTTATACCTATTTTAAGTTAGATAAATAAGATGAAATATTAGAGATGACAAAATATTAAAAGAGGTACCATGTCAATTTATCATGAATTTTAAACAAATACATTGACCGTTTCTAAATAACACTCTTTTTCGTGTATAATGATCAAAGATTATTCTAAAGATAAATTGTAATTCTTACATATAGAACCATTAACACCGGTAGAATTTACAAGAAATCTCACATCATGGGGGAAGAATTAATGAAAATCAAAGAAGTGTTAAAAAACATTAGTCAAAGACGGAACATAAATGAGATTGTGAAGCGTAAAAATAGAGAAAAAGAAGATTAGATTTAAAATTATCAAAATAAAATGAGTCTTATATTACAAATCAGATCCAAAATACTTGATCCAAACATGGATTTTGGATTATATTATATTACAAACAGATCCCATTACGGACCACCAAACGCCTCCTAAGAGACAACTGTTGTTGTCAATTACATTGTGGAAGATGTTAAATTTGATGGATACAAACCCATGTGTTCAAGAAAAAATAAAAGAAGACAGTTTTTCTTTTTCTTTTATATATATATATATATGATATGAACTCAGGTCGCCAATTTTAAAGGTCATTTCTAAAGAATACCTTCTCCTAATACTACCGTACATACTTGATATCATCCCAAAAACAAAATAAACTAAACAAAATACCAATATTTAACCCTAAAGTTAGGAAATCAAATTGTTTTCACCGTTACAAACGACTAAAACATTATGAAAGATGCTGATTTGACTTCATGAACTTGTGAGCATCATTAGTGTGTTAACTCCCCATCCCTGATAATAAACCATCATGATAATAATGGTTAAACATACTTGGAAAAAAGAACAAGACTATTAGACATAAAAAGAGTTGAACCTGTCTTGAAACTTCTGTGGTTGATCCCTGCTCATATATTGCCTTGCATGAGACCGTTTCGTCGTAAAATCGAAACTACCTTGGTCATTTGAGTCTCTAGTATTGAAAGTCTAGTATCTACATTTTGATCCATGCGAGCCTCGTTGCGAATATTCCGATGTGAGATAGATCTGAACACTTGAGTCGACGTAGGTTGTAATCTCATGCTACAAACACGTCCAGGATTCTTGTATATACAGTATGGCAAATCACCATCTGTATGTGCAGCAGTCGGATTATTGGATTGCATGAAACCATTTTGTTCCAAGATTGAAATCATATTGGCCATTTTCAACTCTAATATCGAAAGTCTAGCATCTACATTTTGGTAATCTTCCAAATTGGCTTCATCATGAATTTCAAACTCAGTAAATTGACGTGGTGTAGATTTGAACACTATGGTGGAGGTCGGTCCTAACTTCATGCCACGAACACGCCCTTTACCCATAGAACCACAATAGTCCAGGGGACTGACGAACCTGGAAACGATATCAACAAAAGAAAATGAATGTGGCAATTAGCATTTAATCCCAAATACATCTAAAATAATTGAAATACAAGTATTGTTCTGATGAACTTTAAGCGAAGAAGCTTTATCTAAAAAAGGGAAAATAGAACTTTGTATTAAGCAATGCCACTTTATTAGTATCACAAATTTCCAGAAGCAATCTGTCTATTCTTCCAATTTGGCATTCCCCCCTATTCTCATGTTCTTGCAGGAGTTAGGTTAGTGTCTTGATTTTCCTAAATGTATAGCACTCACTTGTCCAATGTTCGTATGCATCCAAGAAAAATACCTGCCATCACTGATCGTGGTCTCTATATAGGGAATAAAGGCAGGCCATAGATTAATTAATAGCTTATTATGCACCTGGACCACCACAAAATTCCTTGGTAATGGAGACTGAAAAGGAGGGCATTGAACCTAACCATGTTTCAAATGCAAGAGTTCTCCTCATCCTTAAAACATCTTCTTATTTTTCTCAAGCTATATATTACAGAAGGTAGCAAAAGAAAAACAGTGGGCCAAAGAGCCATCCCTATAACTTCGAAAGGTTTGAGAATTCATCCATTTCCTTCATTGTGTATCCATTACTATTCAAGTATTCATATCCAATCTTTAAGCCATCAATAACTTCTTTAAGGTCCAAGGTTCAAATTCTAACCCTATCCCTTATTGACCTCCAAACCGTATAATATTTCAATGCTATTGGTAATAGAAACCTGCTTAAGATTTGTCTTTTAAAATTTCCCACGCTAGTAGAGGACCACAACAATCTTATGCTAGACTATTTCAAAACAGCCCTTGGAAGCTGTTAGGTAATTAAAGAAAAATAAAAGATCAAAAGATCTTGGTTACCAAGAAGTATCAACGCAGATTATCAGATTATAGCATGAAGGGCATTGACTATTAATGAATAGCATAATATTTGACAATGAACTTAAAATTCAGCAACAAAATAACCCTTTCCACCCCCAACGCCTGCCTTTAAGAAGTACCATTAACAATTGAAATGAAACAAGATCACATTTACAATGTAAGAGAGCAGCAAAACATAAATTCAATAATCATGCACTAAAAGCTCCTTGGTTTCAAAATCTACCAAGTACCAAAAGAAAATATTAATCACTATTTAAACTAATTAAGCACAATGGAAAACAAGATCAGATGCTAATAATCTCCACTCCAGCAAACATCATGAAAACAAACTGCACTCTCAGAAGAAAACAAGACATTAAAATAGAAATCACCCATAAATCATCGTGGGATAAATTCTCCAGTAAAAACGTTTCCAATAAATATCCCACATAGAGAAGAAAAAAAATCAGCATACAAAGAACATTCATGCAATATCAATAAAGTAATAAAAAAAATTAACAAGGGGAATACAGCAATCTCTTTTTGCAGGAGTAAAGGACCCACTAGAGATCTCTTTTTATATTGTCCACCCCAATATCAGGAGAGAAAATCAAAGTCTTTATGAAAATGGGTATACAAGTTTTACAGCGAGGAGAGGCCTCCATTAGAAGAAAAGTTCAAAGTTGCCCTATCTCGAAAAGGGCAGATTCTGAGAAATGGGTTTTGAAGAACAGACTAAAAGGAATGGAAGGTAAAGTAGAAGAACAAGAAAAGAGAAGAAAGACGAGGGAAAAGGTAAGAGAAGAGAGAGATACCTGAGATGGAAGAAGTTGCAGAGAGGAATTGAGAGGAAGTTACGGAGGCTTCGAGGTACTGAGGGTTCGGCGAGCGGGAGAATGAAAAAGACGATTAAATATTATTATTATTATTATTATTATATTGTTGTTATTTATTTATTTATTTGTTGTTGTTTATTTATTATTTATTACTCATAAAATATATGACCGTTACAATTGCATGCTTACGATATTAGGCAGCTTTTGACACTCGTTGGGGGTGGGTGGGTAAAAAGAAAAAAAAAAAAACCTAATCACTAATTTCTATAATATTTCCTTCGAAGTATTCATATTTTTTATTTTCTTATTCGGGTCGATTTACGTTTTTCACTTTGTTATTTGTGTTCTCTCTTATAATAGTTATCAACTCTACTCCAAAAAAAAAGAAAAAAAATCTCATACCAAACACGTCCTTAAACAAACGAATATAATTGACAAAAAAAAAAAAGAAACGAGAGTAAAAATAACAAGATGGAGAAGATGACAAAATTCAAACCAAGTACAAATACGTAAGTCTAAAATTGGCCGGGATAGGACCAACAAGGCCTAGGCCCTAGCCTAGAAATGTCCAATGAGCTCGTGCATGCTATTGGTATATCTAATCTAATATGTTCAAGTGATAATCAAATTCGATTCCAATACTTTATTTGGATCGATAGTCTAGATCATTATAGTTATCGGCCTTCTCCTTCTAAAACTTTAGGTTTTCACATTTTTTTGTCACTCACATCTCTATTTGAATTTTAACATCAACAAAACAATTGATTTGGAATTTATTCAATTTTCCTTTCTAATTTTATTTTCCTACAATTTTTTAATGAATATTTTTCTATGTTTTTAAAACTTATTAACTACACCACTATTTTAAATTTTAATTATTATTTTCTCTAAAAATGACTCTAGTAATATCTTTTATATCCTTTTCTTTTTTACTTTCTCAATTTTATAAACAAAAAAAGAATCGCTTAAATGTTATTTTTGTTCAAGTTACATTTGTCAACAGAAATTTAGCTCAATCAGTCGCATTTTTCTCATTTTTTTTCTTTATTTGCATTCAAGTACTTATTTCTTAAGAAAAACATAATTACATCTTATCGAGAAAAACCATCTATTAGATGTAGGGCTTCAAGATAATTGAGTCAAGTGATCAACAATTATTTGAATAAATTTTAAGGATTTGGAACATAATGAAAATGGGACCCATTACAAATCCTATTCTTTTTACTTACTTATTTTCAAAAAAAATTCTAAGACTAAAGTCATATTTTGAACTATTTGAGTTTTTAATTTAAAATATTTTAAAATTAAGTTTATAAATACTATTATCACTTATGAATTTCACTTTTTTGGTTTATTTTCAATATTTAAGTCAAAAAAATTTAAATAGTTTTTAAAACTTGTTTTTCTTTTAGAATTTGGTTATGAATTCGAATGTGTCTAAGAAAGACAAAAAATTGTACGAAAATAATCACAGCCTTGAAAAACCAAATGGTTATAAACTTTAATTTTTTTTTTTTAATGTGGTGGGATTAAATTCAATATCACATAAATATAATAAAGAATACAATAAATTTAATCTAATCTTAATAACAATTTGATTTATAAGACACTAATTAAAATTCAATCATCCATTTGTAATTGTTGAAGTTAAAAGGAAAATAGAAAAACCCAATTCTAAACCATGATTATTAGGTGAAATTATATAAAATGATAAATTATACAACTGATTAATCAAATTTGAAAAAATAGAAAATTATAAATAAAATTCATCACTGTCCTCCTTTTCAACACTTCACATGAGCATATGGATCTTCCTAAGCTCCACAATCATCATCTTCAACAAGTACATTTACCTCTATTAACTATATGCACTTGCACAATGTCTCACAATGGCCATTGTTAGTCTACCATTGGCAACGAAAATCAAGGGGAAGTAGAGGAGGTCGATGACGAAATCACCAGAAGAGAAGTGAAGGGGAGGAGCGGGAAAGGTATCGATTCGAAGGCTTTTGTTCATGTCAAGAGAGAAAGAGAAGAAGAAAAACGTAGTATGGAGACCGGAAAGATTACAAAAGTTGGCTTTTAAGGATTAAAAAGGTCCTTTTAAACATATATCTTCTCTCCTATAAGTGAGTTTACATAAACTATGATTGCAAAGTAAGGGAGCTTTGAGGTTTCAGAGATGAGAATGAAAAGTTGTGAGTTATTTTCATAATCAGAGCTCGGCACAGATTAGTTGTTGTATGAAGACATGATTAAATGCTGTCATATACATTTTGATCATAAAACAATGACAGGAAGAAGAGCTGTATCAAGTCTCCACATTTTTCTCGTGAAAGTTATATCATACCTAAGTCAACTGCAGAGCTGAGAACACATTTGTTGTGCTTCTGAGGAACTACTGTTGGTTAACGAATACGAGCCACTTCTCCCGTTGCTTAGGCACGTCATGTTTAGCTGATTCCCCAACTGACTCGTCTGCATAATTTTTACTAAGTTATAAAATGACAAGATTATTTACCCATCATAGTTGTTAAAAAAACAGTATTAAAAAAGCAAAAGCGAAAAGTTCTTTTGAAAACAGTCTGCCAAACAGCTTTGTTGAGAAATAGGATTCGGAATCTCTGATATTTCATCTATACAAAATATCATCTCAAACTGTAAAGAGGTTTGATACCCAACTCATTTTCAGAAGAGATTCCATATTCAATCTAATGTCATCTCGCCCAATCAGATGTTGACTTTAGATTGTGTTGGAAATGTGATCAAAGTTGGCTAGATAAAGGAATATTATGAGTTTATTAGGGACAACAAACTATCTCTAATGGTACAAGGCATTTTTGTGAAAGGAAAAACAAATCCATGAGAGTTATACCCAAATTGGTCAATATTATACCGTTGTAAAGATATTTGGAGAGTTGTTGCTCTAATAAATGGTATCAAAGGAAAAACAAATCCATGAGACTTGGTGGTCTTCTATTCGAGGGGAGAATTGCTGGATAAACGATCAAAAGTTCCACATTGGCTAGATACAAGATGATCATGAGTTTATAACGGAGGACAACTATCTTTAATGGTATGAATGCCTTTTTGGTGAAATCAAAAACAAACCATGAGGAGCGATTTCCAAAGTGGACAATACCATACTTTTGTGGAGATATTTCAAGAGTCGTTATCCCTAGCAGACTGAACATGAGAGTTTAGGCTACAGATCATTTGGTGACGATGTGTGAAGGTTGGTAAACTAGGATTTGAACTGATTTGAGGCCAGAGAAGTATAGTTATTTACCTCACAAGAGAATTTCTGCGAGTTGCAGCTCCATTTTGACGTGGGAATGCAGCTCAAATAATGGCACCATGAACACCGATCATTCAGATTTTCCCCTCTAAACAGAAAGACCAAACCAACTGCAAACCTGTTTATTCCGAAATGTCAGTAAAGTAATGTCGATGGTCGTGCAGCTAATGATGGGACAGACATTGGAGGATTCAATTTGAACACAAGGATCGACACGAAGAAAACAACTATACAAATTCAGCATTTCAAACAGAAAACTTCAAATGATATGAAATAAAAAGATTAAGTATTTACCCAGCAATTAGTAACACCAGAGATACAACCCATAGCACATATTGGTATGGCTTATATTTAGATTTTGAAGCTGAACTATTTCCACGAGGTGCGTTACGTTGGCTAACCCACCCAAACTGAGGACGTACCAAAAACACAAAGCCCAGAAGAAAACCTGAGATAAATCCTCCAATATGAGCAAAATTATCAACATGCGGAAGTACTCCAACGGCCAAATTGATTACGATGATGAAGAGGAGAGTCAACAAGGCTGCAAGCTTCATCACAGATTCTGAGTCAGTTACTAGGCAATGCATAGACAGTCAAGTGACTTTTCTATGTTGAACTTCTTTTACCTTATTTGCATAAATGGTCCAATTCGTAAGGAGCTCTGACAACATGCCTCCTAAGAGACCAAAAAGAGCACCCGAAGCACCAACTGAGATACCCGACTGGATAAACAGAGCCGACATCAAACTGCCACCAAACCCAGATACAATGTACAGCATTCCAATGCGAACTAAGGACAAGAAAAGAATACAGAAAAATAAATATCATTGTTCTAAACAATCAGGAAGAAAAAAAAAAAGGATACCTCTAATGGTAATATGGATATAAAATTACTCAGGATCAAACCACAATGTGCAGTTACAATAATCACATTGCTATCTCAAACATGTACGCTAAATACAAATCAAATTCCATAGGAAATCAAGCTAAGGTTATAAAAAAGCCGATTGAGGGTCATTACAAAAAGCTTAGGCCTCGATAACAATTATATCATCAGTTTTGTGTTTTTTAAACTAAGGTTATAAACTACATATATCAATGCTAGCTAAAGACACTCCCTCAAGTTTTTGAAAAAACTACTTTTAGTTTTCAAAAATCGGCTAGGATTTCAGTTACTTTTTTTGTTTAAATATATAAAAAATTAGATTGGAATACAAAGAAAAATGTTAGTTAACAAACATGACTTTAAAAACAGAAAACCAAAACAAAAGTGTTACAAAATGGGTGACTTTTAGTAAATCAACACTATAATCTTCAAGAAGGCATTGAATTTTAAAGGCTAATTTCAAACTGTGTGCATACCAAAACCGAATTCTTGCTCGAGCCTTATTCCAATGAAAACAAGACTCAACATGTTCGCAAGTATATGGAACACCCCTGCATGTAGCCATAAACAAGAGATCAATCTCCATGGCTGGTGCCCATAAACCACTTTATCAACTTCCAGAGCACCCATCTTTTCTAATCTGAAATTTGGAGATTAAATAAAGTAAGAAAGAAAAACTTAGGTACAATAGCTTCATCTACAATATGCATACTTTTCTTCACAATTCTCAATCATATAACAGATGAACACACCCACATGATCCTAAATTACTTCACCAGAAAGGTCAACAAAAAATTCACCTAGCACTCTCAAAAGAAGCCTTGCTGTTGGGTAAATCCCAAATTGCAGCTTGTTACAACAACCCAAAACTTCATCAATCATTATTTCAAGGGAAAAAGAAAACTTCATCAATCATCACACCAACTTTTTTCTGATACAAACTTCAGTTTGACAACAAAGATAGACTTTAATGCATCCATGATCATCTCCAATTACATTCAAACCATTTCTACACACATATTTAACACTAGATAGAACATAACATAACATAGCATAATACAATGCTCCTCAGATAAATAGAACATAACAAAAAAACTCTAAAAGAACATGAACAATACCAAATGCTATATTGCAGAAAATCCACACTCATAATAAAACAGTAGATTAAACCAACAAAAACCCAATAGCACAAAAAGGAAACTCACGTTGAAGAAGAAGGGCCAAGAAGGGGATTCTCTTTAAGGGGCTGAAATGAGAACCTACCCAAAAACCTACCAACGCAAGAGGCAGAGTTCTTGGGGCAATCATTAACATACATAGAAATTGTAAACATAACGGAATTAGCAACCACAAAAACCGGCACCAGCCATGGAACCCACTTCTTAAATGGCCGGTACTGACCAAATTCGGTCGGAGAAGTCCCCGACGGCTGTGATCTGGCAGCCGCCGGTTGAACCTCGTGTTCCCCATGAGGGGAATGGACCTTGATTTCGATGCCGGCGGTGGGTTTATCCCTCCCCATTCACAAGTTTCGATTAGAAACAAAGGGTATGTAATCAAATTCAGAAGCGGATGAATCCCATTTGGGGGTGATTGAAGAATCGATAGAATCAAAGGGATTTGAAAACTAAGAACAAGGGATTGAAAGGATTGGTGGGTTCAGTTTTATTTGGCTTGATTTGGAGGGAATAGGTAGCCGAATGCGATATTGGGCCGATTAATACAAAATCAACGTATAGATTTAGCTTTCACTCCAAAAAAAAAACGAAAACTTTCTGGTGGATCTCATCGCATCTGTCTCTTTCTTTGCACTCATTTGCATCATCTTTAAATAATTCAACTTTAACGAAACTTTAACTTCTAGTTTTATTTGGTTCTTTCCAACCACAAAGGCAATTCTCCCATAGCCTCCTAGCTAAGACAATCTACCCAATCCGAGCCTAACTCATTTGCCTATTTGCCCTCGAATAAGATGTTAAAGATCTCAAATTTTATACCCATTATTGGTGTACCTCCAAAAACAAAATGTTGGTTACATCATTCTAGGTGTTGAGTATTAATCATGTTTTATGTTACTCAAAATATCAATTTTTACTTTAGACAAGTGATAGTACATATCAAATTTTGTTCTAAACTTTAAATTTATTTAATTTCATTTAACTTTGACAAGTAATAGTAACAAAGAAAGATATGTTGTCGAGTCATTCGATCAAATAAATTGTCATTCTTCCTGAATTTACATTACAAGTGGTGTGGATCGATCCACAGAGCAAAAAATGTTTTTTAAGAATATACTTAAAGTTTCAAAAGTAATTGAAAAGGTTGATTGATATGCTTTAGAATGTGGTCGTTGATGTAAATTATTAGGTCAGAATTCTTATGTGATGAAATGTTTTAATAACAATGGATTATAAGAGTTGGGAACAAGTGTCTTAGTTGTGATAATGTCTTAAATATACGTTCATGTCATTGCACGTTCTTAAGCCATAAGTCATCTCTTTATCAAATAATTAATAATTTAATTAAATAATATTAAGTACAAAAAAAAGTTATTTTTAAAGTTGTGGAGGGCCCAAACCAATATTAGGTTTAAAACTTGGTTAGATAAACAAAAAAAAAATATTAAAATTTTCCCTTGATTCTATTAAATAAAATTGGAAGAACTAAAAATTAGAGTTCGAAGGATCGTATAAAACAACTGACAAAAGTTTTAAGGGACCAAAATACTATTGTAGATTGGTTGGCTTTAAACTTTTTTCTTATTGGTTCAGTTGTGCTTTCATCGTTGACATTGGTTTTGATATGTTGAATGGTGGCTTTTGACAACTTTGCGGTTTTTGCCTTTTCAATCTTCCTGTTGATTCGCTCATTGATTCTTTTCATTTTGGGATTGTGTTTTTCTTTCCTCTTGTTTCAATAGCTCAAAAGGGTTACAGACATAGATCTAATTTTGAGTGCGTATGATCTCGAGAAAAAATGTGTACATATTCTTTGAAACTTATACAAATTGATGTTATTAACTTTGAAGAAGGAGTATTTGGTTTAGGGGAGCCTAGACCATCAAAATCAAATTGCTGGAAGCATTGTGTTTAAGGGGCCTAAACTTAAAAGATCTTGAACCAAGCAACATCAAACTTAAAGGAAGCTTAAGTCATTTATTTTATTTGGTAATCACACAGGGTATCTATTAATCAAGTTGTTTCATTATAAACATTTTGAGTATTAGTGAAACTTCTTTTTCTTTGAAGCAAACTCGGTGAAGTTACACCAATCTGGGTCAACAACTTGTGTGTGCACTCTTCTCTTCTCTTTTGCGTTGAATCTTGTGTTTGTAACATCGTGCTTGACATCTTGTTCATTCAAATTCATCATCACTTTTATTTCACAAAATATTAAATCTTTAATTTTCTTCCATTACCAAATATGAATTGTCATAATATAAAAGGCTTTTAAAGCAAGATGGTATCTAATTCTTGCCTTTCTTTTCAATAAAAAGTCAATCAAACTCATTTTCCAAGTCCTTCATTTTAATTTTCCTTGACATCTTAACCTACATTTTTTTTTAATATCTAAAATATGCAACTTAACTTAAAATATTTAGTTTTATTTTTTGAAATTATACTTTTCTTCTCATAATTTCTTTTAATAGAAAAAGAAATCTTCAAATCCTTAGCAAAAACTTATATCAATACACATTTGAAACGTAATTTACCACAAAAAGTAAGATAGATATGTCGTGTAGTTATATGATGTATGTATATATATAATTAGTTGAGCTATGTTTTGATTGACGGGTAGTTTGATTTCAAAATACATCTTTTTATATCCTATTCCAACTAATATGAACATGTTGTCGGATTGTTGGAATATGCCTTACTTAAAAGATGAGAAAAAGGTTTAGAAGAGATGCTTTCTTTCGTTGGATAGGTACTTATGAGATTAAAAGAGCAACAATCCCTTTTGAAGCATTAGGCAAATTGAGGTCTTGATTAACTAAATAACTAAACTTTATTGTTTAAGTTAATATAGTGACATTTTTGTTTAAGGTGAAATATATATTCGGATTTTTATTGGTATTAGAATGAGTAATATACATGTCAATTTATTCACTCTCGTTATACGGTAGACTATAAAGGAAAAGGTTGGGTCGACAAATTGAAATAGATTGACTAGGTACATGTAGACTCGAAAGCACAAAAAACTCAAACTAAACTAATTGACTTTGTTGTAACTATCTAAACTTTTACCATTCGTATTTTGTTTTTGTTTTAAACGGTTTGTATTTATGATTTTTTTTTTCACTAAGAAAATGTAGTTTATGCGCAAAAAAAAAAAAAAAAAGAGCAATTTAAGAAAGAATTATTTTTTAACAAAAATGTATAATAAGAAATTACAAATTAAAAGAAATTTATCGATCATATTTTCTAAAATTAGAAGAAATCAATTTAATTCAGCACTGGGCCATTGTTTCTTTGGGCCTCTCCCATAATGGGCCCAGTTGTTGGCCCAAAACCTCATTCACAATTTTCAACATGGGGAGTTACTTGATGATCTAAAGGAAATTGTATCCATATATGATAAAGTTGGCCAATTTGGGTCTAAACTTATTTATTAAATTAGAGGGACATATTTAAATGTAATTTTTGAAATTTTATTCATATATATATATATATATATATATATATATATATATATATATAAGTTGATTCTTGAACTTCAAAGCCACAAAAATGCTTCTTTTCAAGAAAAAGAAATGGGACTCTTTGAATCGTAAAACCTAAAAACAGATTTAAAAACACACATGGATTATGTGCCTCTTTGGAATGACTTATGGAAAAAAATGTTATTAAAAAAATTCATTTTTATTTAAACACTTTTGATAAAAAATAAATAAATTAGAATGAAAACAAAACGGTTTGGAAACTCTTTTTCAAAAGTGTTTTATGTAAAAGTTTGTTTGGTTTGGTAGATACTATTTAAAACTGTTTTATTAATTTAAAATTATTATAAAAGAATTTGCTAGTAGAGGTGGTGGCTAGAGTTGGCTGGAGGTCGTCAGGAGTGGTGGCAAGAGGTTGGCCGACGATGGTTGTCAAAGATTGTGACCGAAGTTTTTCGTTCAAATTAAACACTCAAATTTCATTTCTCTAAAAGTCGGTTTCTAAGTGTTTTTATTCTGAACCAACTTATTTTTTTAAAATCCAATTTAGTTGCTTGTCAATCATGGCTATGTTGTTAAGAAAGGGATTAACACTAACATTCTATGTGTGGCATGTGGAAGATATATAGGAGGAAACAACCAAACATCCCTTTGTTATTGGTGTAAATCACTTTATTCATCAAGAAGGCTAAGCAAAGAGGAGAGGTCAAGGGAAAGTGGATTGGTTCAAAACTCCAACCACAACTTTTTCTCTTGGATTTGTGCTCTCTCTCAAATTTGGACACTACATTGCATGTTACCCCATGTGACATCTTCCAATTTCTTTTTTAAATTTACGAGGTTTTAGTTCGACGGCTTTTAATTTTGTATCTAATCGGCCTTTAAAGTTTAAGAATGTCTAATAAGTTCATAAAGCTTGTGTGACAAACACCACAAGGGTGTAAAAGCATTTCAATTTTATAGGTCGTATGCTACCTCTCAAATTACATATTTATAGATTTTGTCACGTAAAAGTCAAGTGTGTGATTTCTCTATCCGAATATTGGCATTTACAATATAATCAACCAATAGATAAATATCTAATCACATTGTATTATTATACTTTAAAAAATTGTACCAACAAATTAGACTATAATCATACTTAGATCAATTGATTGAGACGTTACTATAAAGACTAAACTTTTGACTTTTCTTTTCAAAACTATAAAGATCAAATTTATAGTTTAATCAATTTTTTATAAAGTTGAAAGCTTCAATTGCCATTCCATAGAACCGAAAATAGCTTTTAGATTGTTCTCACATCTTCGTAACAAGCGAGTAAGAAAATTGAGAACAAGAGTATTAACAAATCTTGTAACTAATGGAGTTGATCATGTTAAATGACTCGGTTCTTTTCGTGGGGCAATATGAATCTTTTGTGAATACTTCTTCAGACAATTATACATTTTGATTGTGTATCATTATTTACTATTTGACTTTTATGAGGTAACAGCGCCTGAAATACATTACTATTTTGATTGTATGATCTATTGCAAAAAATAAAAAATAAAAAATAAAAAATAAAAAATTTGATATAAGAACTATAGCATTATAAATATTGATATTAGAAAAGCTATAAAAGATGCAATAATAACATTTATAGCTTTTCTTTAAAGCTCTAAGCAAATATATATAGTTGTAAATAAATGCTATTTTAAATAAACGACAAAGTCATCATATACTCATGCTATTAAAAATGTATGTTTGTAACCTTTTCTAAATGCTATAAAAAGTCAAATTTTTTGTAAAATGCTATATTATTGGTTTATGATAGGGTTTATGGCATCAAATTAAAATTGTTATTCAATGGATCATTACTAATATATTTGTCCAGATATTTATACATAAGTCGTAGGCCAACCCAAAAGAAAACTCAAAGACCTAGCCCACACAAAAGCAATTGTCCCACCGTCCAACTGACCAACCCATCGATCTAAGTAGTATGTTTGATTCAATTTCTCTTATAAACGATTCAACTTTTGTTTTTCATCTTTCCTTCACCAAATCGTCTGTTAAACTATAACTTTATAGAAACCCATACGAAGACGTGATGTTACTTAAGGAAAATTCTTAACAAAAATGAATTAAAGTGATAATAGATTTAAATGTAATTATTGTTGGAAAAAAGAAAACTTTACTCGTACTCCTTCTAGATCTTATACCAAAAATCAAATCATACCATCTTGTTATATCAAATGAATCTAGACATTGAATATTTCCGATACTAACTTTACCAAGATCGATCTATAAGAAAAGCTTCTAAGTAATGAAATACACATATTAGGAAGTACTTTCAATTAAAGTGGTAGAAGATTCTTTCTTTCTTTCTTTTACAATCTCTCTTTATCAAAGTTGCATGGAAACTTGCAAATTGATTGAAGTCATTGGAAAAAATGGTGTTTGGGCCACCCAAAAGGATATCTAAAAAGAAGCTATTTTTTGATGGTTTGTTACCCTTTTAAATTATCTTTTGAAAATAGGGTTGTTGGGGGAATTTCTTACCCTTCAAATTTTGCTTTTTATTATAGAGTTTGGCTATATAATTTTAATTTGTGGCACCTTTATGCAACTCTATTATGGAAGGTAGTTAAATTGGTTGCTTTGCTTTCTCTTTCTTTTCCATGCTTTTAATTGTTATCAAAGCACTATTAATAATGCAAAAGTGATTAAAACCAAAGTTTTTTTTTTTTGGACCTTTTTTTACCATCCGTTCATTGAATATATGTCGTGTTTGAGCTTAGTTTCAATTTGAACGCTTATAATTTAGTGTTTAAGTCTGTTGTTAGTTTAATCGATATATGTGATTTAAACGGTTTTAATTTGATCTTTAAAAAGTTGTTTAGTTTAGACAGTGTTGTTTAATTGTGGAGTTCACAATTTAAGCAGTTAATAAGTTACAGAATTGATGTTGATAAATAACAAAGCCTTTAAGGAGTTTAGGTTTAAGAACTTCTTAAGGAGCAAAGTTACTCCACTTCGCCCCCAACCAATATGATTTAGATCAATTAACTACAAAGGTCGTTTGTTTAAATGTCTGAAATTATATATGTCATGAATTACAGATGTTCGTTATCCTTAGCTGACCATGTTTATTTTGTGGAAGTACTTTTATATGTTATTTTTCTCAACAACTCATAATATATAATAATTTAATTTATTTCTTCCTTTTAATTCCAACTATTAAACCATCCTTCATATAAATAATAAAATCATATATTTATGAAAATTTTATTAAAGAAAAAAAAACACACATTTATTTCTTTGTCTTAAAAAGGGGAGGAGGGAAATTATAATTTTGTGGCTCATATTTATTTTATATTGGTAAGTGAATTAAATTAATTAATTAATTAATTTGGTCCAACCAACTTTTGGAAAAAGACCCATCAAAGTTATTAATGATAGGTAGCATGTTCACAAGTGTTGGTATAAAAACTAATTATATAAATTCATTAATGTTCAAAATTTATTATTATTTTCCATTTTGTAAAAACCTTTTTATTCATTTTCCAACCAATTTGGTACTCCCCAACATTATGAAGATCTTGCATTTATGGTTTTCAATTTAATTTTCCCCCCTTTTTTTGGATTTTAATATTTACTTTATTTTAGTTCCACAATAAGTAAACTCTTATTTTATTTTTTTTGGCATAGAGATGATGTAATGACGTCAATATTAACAAAATACAATGATCTCGATTATCTTCACGTTTTTTTATATTTGATATCGACATGATGAGTGGATTGACGTTTTCATTATATCGTAGAAAAATTCACAAGACATAAAATGTCACTAGTATACATCCATCTGCTGATATCGACGTTGTAAACCTAGGTTATAACAACAAATAACACGTGAACGAATTTAGAAATGATAACGGACTTGTTTTACCTTTTATTCTAGAAATTGGTTTCTCCAAAATTGGAAACCTAATCCTTAGTTTGATCTTGATGTGATTATTAGCTAGCAACCATTTTGTTTTCTTTTTTTTTTTTTTTTAGGAAAGCTAGCAACCAACATATTCATGTGTAATTTTAAGATTTATTGACAGTATAAAGATTAAAATTTGACAATTTTAAAGTTCGCGAACCAAAATGAAATACAAATTCAAATTATAGACACAAAATGGATAATTTAACCAAAAATAAAATTGGGTTTAGGGTTTAGATCTACCATCTTCAACACATCGTAGAAAGGAACTTATCAATTTAAGTCTTCAATATACAAAAACACTTTTTGATGTTTGAACTTTCATAAAGGTAAGCATTTGGGTTTAGCTTGTAACGTTTTAGCCCTTATCTTTTCAATTTTATACAAGTCTTTATTAGAGATAACAAACCTCTAAATATCTCTGTAATGGTATAATATTGTCCACTTTTAGGCATATTGATTCATGGTTTTGCTTCCAATTTACTCAGAAGATCTTATATCATTGAACATAGTTGTCCTCCCTTTAAAAATTATAATCATCCTATTTTCTACAAATTGTGAGACTTTGATCGTATTCCCAACAATCATCTTCTAAAACAAAGGACAACTGAGTCTCTCTTCAAATAGTCAATCTTTTTGAATTACACTTAAGCATGTCGCCTGCTTGAAAGCTAAACCACTGAATAATCATCCCTCTGAATTACACTTGAGCGCACTGCTTGTCTGGAAGCTCAACCACATAAGGATACCATGGTGACTATCATCCAAGGTTCTCCACCTTCTTTATTCGACACTCGAGTATTCTACTCGATATAGCTAGAAAAGACATGACTTTGATACCACTTGTTAGAGACAATATATCTTCAAATATCTTCGCAATCTTTCTTTTTTCTATTTATTTTGTTGATCTACATAGGTAAGAAATCTCATTGAATATGTTTGGAGGCTTGTCATAAATTAGCTCTTTGTTTTTATCCTACATTGAAAGATCCACAAGTGTTTAATTCCACAAGATCGTCTAAAAACGATTTTGTAATTAATTCAAATCTAAAACGTTTTTTTTCATTTAATTCAGATCTAAAATATTTTTGTATTTACTTTAGAACGAAAAATATTTTTGTTGGAGTTCTTACACGTGGTTGTATAAATTCATTAAACTCGCCAAAATTTAATGTTTAAATTGTCCTTCTCTCTAGTTTTCATTATTCTAGTATGAGCAAATTTTACCAATTGATTCCAATCCATCTCCGACGAGCGCACGTCTAAGAAGGGAGTTGTGTTAACCTTGGAGAGAAGTTGATAAGAAACAATTTAACACCGAAGTCGTGTCGTAGTTTGCTTTTAAAGCAGTGGTCATTCTAAAGACACAATAGTTGATCTGCACTTCGTTTTACAAAATAATCATAACAATACTTTTTCCAATGAAGATTAATTGTTATACATTTTAAAGTACACTCAATCCGTTACAAACTTCAAAGTACATAAATAAATTAAAATGGATGGGGCAAAGTTGTTTATTTCCAAAAAAAAAAAAAAAGATGAAGTTAAAGGAGTTAGTATTATTTTTTATTATTGGTTGAATTAAAGCATGATTCATTAATGTATATAGACTAAGATTTGAAAAGTTATATAATTCAAATAGATTGGACTCAAATCCTACATCACTACCAATATGAACTTATAGCTCTTTATAGCACTTAATGAAAGCTTTTTTAGTCATTTAAATATTGCTATCTTTTTTATTTCTTTTTCTTTTTATTTTTATTTCTTTTTTTAAAAAAAATATTAATAAAATTGAAGAAAATGGGGTTTTTTTTTGGTATGTTATGTCAATTACATGCATCCTATTGTAGGCCAAATTAATGACCCAAAAAATTTGACAAATTAGAGGGTTGATTGTGGAAGAAGTTTATTGTTGAATTCAATGATCATCCACATCAAAAATTATTATTATTAATAATTATTTATTTATTTATTTATTTATTTATTTATTATTATTATTATTATTATTATTATTGAAATATATAGATATAGATGGGCCCCTTTGAAAGTTTATATACATATATATATGTATATATATGTGTGTTTCCTTATTAAAATTGACCTCACTATTTCAATTCCTATTTGATTATTTCTTTACTAAAATTTTGTTTCCAATTTCAATTCTTTTAATTAATTTCTTTCCTTTGCAAATTTCCATTTTCATTTTTTTTCTTAAAAATATGTTTTTAAATTTTCAGTTATAGTAATATATTTTATTTTTGGGTTTTTAGAAAAAAAATATATATTTATATAGTTAATATTAAATTTTAGTTTTCAATTTCAATTATTTTTATTATTTCTTAAATATTTTCATTTTCATTTTTTCTTAAAAATATGTTTTTCATATTTTAAATTTTTTTTAAAATAATGTTATTTAAATAATTTGATTCCATTTCGAAATTACTGATAAAATAGATATATGAGTTCATTATTAAATAGATAGTTAAAAATATAAAATACAATTAAATAAACTAAAAAATTAAATAAAAAAAAATACTGAAGCCATCGACCTGGTTCACAACATTGATCTTAACATTTGACCAAACTTACGCCCATGCTGGCATGGTTGACCACGCAGGTTGTGACTGAATTAAGGAAAGTCGTGTACCTGATACAAAGTTTACCCTATTTTTGTCAATAGTTTGAGTTTGAACCCTATTTTTGTTTATTCTTTTCAATGTACCCTATTTTTGTCAATAATTTGAAAAACAATATTATTCGTGCACTTTCTACCATGATCGTCAACGTGGAAAGTGGTTTGAGTGGGGGTGTGAATGAAGAGTTTGTGAGCATTAGACATATGTTGTGTTATCCTCAAATTATTTAAACGAAGTTTGGTTAATTTAAAAAGACTATTTTACATAATTAATAAAAAAATGTAGTAACATATGTGTTAAACTATCTAAAATGAAAGAACAAATCTATACAAACAGCTGTAAAGTGAACATTGTTTTGTACATAAGATACATATTTAACCAATTACGTCTATTTTATTTCGTACGTGTGACTCACACCCTCTTCTTTACTAATTTTTCATTATTTTAATTATTAAACATATAAAATGACATACGAAATACAATAAAAAAAAGATATTCTTCTCTTTGTGATTGAGACTCATTACAATTGATACATGAATTTAAACTAATTTTAATGACGGCAATAGCATTAATTAAAGTATAATAACAGCTAAGCTCACCAAAATTGCTTTGTGAAACTTTGCAAAAGAATGTCTTCTCAATCCAAAATATGCTACCCTTTTTCTTTCCCTAACATCACTATAAGCCAAATTTTGCTTTAACCTACTTATCTAAATGTGTAAAATTTTTCTATAAGAACCCTAAGTGTAAGAAAAATACTATTTTCCTGTCGGATGGAGAATGTTCCTATCTTTAACCTCGACCTTTATCTCCGACCTCCAACCATTTTAATGTTTAGAGAGCTTGGTTTGGTCTCAATTACTAATGTAATGAGAATATTTCAGAAAGTCAGATCAGTGTCAAAGAGTTTTCCACATCATTGACAAACCGTACACCTACTCATTTACCTAATCCAAATAAGTTGAATTCAATGAACTTAACAATAATGATCTTAGAATTAAATTAAATTTTCATCCAATCTCATATAAAAAAGAAAAAGTAGGCAAAAGTTGGTTTGTGTTAAAGCAAAGTTTTATAGTTTTCTTTTTGTTTTTGGTTCATTTATTGAGCCATATGTTGTGGAAGATGGTTGTTTTATGAGGGAACTGTGACCTAAAACGACAATTGAAAGGAGAATTCCATAAACAAAACGCAAACTCTACACATTTTGCGTGTAAGTAAAGGTGAAGAGATGCCCCCAACATTGTGATTCTAAATAATAAAAAGACAAAGGATAGTGGGTTGAGTTGTTCAATGTTTGGGACATGTGACCATTGACTTTCTTATCATCTTCAAACCAATTCATAAAAACTTTTACTTTAAAATATTAGGGTTTAGGATTCTTTTATCTCATCATTAATGTCCATATGAGAAACTCCAATGGCAAAAAATTACTATTCACCAACACTTGCACATCTTTTCATGTTTCAATTTTTTTTTGTGATTAATCCATCTTCGTATACTACCACAACAGCTTTGACTTTTTTCAATCCCATCGAAAAAAGAAAAAAGGAATGTCAAAAAAGTTCTCGATCGTTCAAACTCCAAAGTTAAGTATGTTTAGTTTAGAGTCATTCAAAAAAATTTCTAAGAAGCTTATGGGTGAGAGCTAAACATGCTGAAATGACCTGTGTTGGTTCGTGGAGATAGTTTTCACTCTTAGGAATTGTTTAAGATAAGCAAGATCAGTTGAAGTTGTCAAGTCACTAGAAGAATCTCGGTACAATCAGGTGTCAAGTTCGAATTTTAAATAATTACGATGTGAATTTTAAGTCTGAGACTTTACACTGTACTTTCGATGAAATTAAAAAAAGAATTGTTTGAATGCTAACAATGTCAAACTAATTTAATGGGTTAAGTTATAAGTTCATGTTTCGACATTTGTTTGGTCTCTCGATATTTAAGATGTGTGATTCAAAATTTAAAACGCCAACTTAACTATTGTGTTTATTTTGTTGTCATTTAGTAAGGTTATGAGTTACATTCCAATAGCTCTCAATCATATTTTATTTAATCACATATTATAGAGTACATTATAGAGATGAAAACGATTGGAAAAAGTTCTAAATTTTTTTAAATGGCTATTTTCAAATATAACAAAATGAACCAAAATATTTACAAAATATCACGGTTTATCTACGATGAACCACGAACTTTTCTCTGTATCTATTATGTAATCTTTTGTGATCTATCATGTCATATTTATAAGTTTAAATTTCAAAATCAAATGGCTACAAACTTACTTTGTTTCGTATTTTGTTGGGGTCGATTTTAGTTTATTTTGTTCTTAGTAGTTAAACATTGTTTCTCTTTTTTCTAATACATTTTTATTCTATTTGAGTATATTATTTTATAAATGGATTTTGAATATTTTATTAAACGAATTTTAATACTCATAATTTTCTATAATTAATATAAAGTCAAAAACTTTTTAAATCGAGATCTGATGTCAACCTTTGATTGCATAAATTATTATCCTTTAATTTAATAATTTTTCTCAAACCATGAATTTCTAGAATCCTTAAAACTCAATAATAATAAACAAAATAAAAACATAATTTTTCAATAAACGAAATATTATACGGATAAATTTTAAATTTTGAATTTAATTTCAATTAATTTTTAAAATTTCAGCTACTTATAATTTTGTTTTGTTTTAATTTAGACTTAAATTTAGGATTTACACTTTTAATTCCGATTTTTTTTATAAATTACTTTGTTTAGTGTTAATATATATTAATTAATTTAAAAAATTATGAATTGAAAAAATAAAATTCTTCTTTAGCTAATTAGCAATATAGCAAAGATGAGATTTGAGTACATTTATCTAATTGTGCCAAATTAATCTATTTTCTTACATTTTTTAACAAAAAATAATATTGAAGAATACCTTAAAATTTGGATCCATGTCTTAGATCTCCATGGATGGGGTACCCTAAAAGTCCATATCATTACTCTTCATTAAATAAATAAATAAATAAAAATCGATATCATAAGATAATAGACATAAATCATAAATATAATGAACAAAAACAATTTTTTTAATCTTAAAAAAAAAGATTGAGGGTCACGCACTGACACGTGGCGACTCTACCATTGAGATTTTGGAAATAATGTTTAAATTTGGTTTAAATAAATAAAACGAGAGTGTGCCTGAGAGGAAGTCAAGTCATGTGGCGATCAGGGGCCGAGAGGGTGCAGGAGGCAGGCTGGCCCCGCATGCAGGGAATTATTTCTCCATTAGTATGCCACGTGGGGGATTATCATTTGTCCATATGTCTTAGCTGTCTGGGAGTGTGAGACGAGCACATGGGAGCTGAATTTGGATTGGACGTATGATTATGACGCGCCCCATACTTTCCGGTGTCATCCACGCGCCTCTCGCTTTTACCTATCTGCCCCTCTTTCTCTTGCACATGCCTTGCACTAATTATAAATTTTTTATTATCAAATTATTGCAATTAAAAAGTATAAAATATAAAAAATATAGAATTTTAGTTAAACGAGTTTATGAACTTTGAAAATTGTTAATTACTTGGACATATTTTGGTGTATAACTTTATTTTATTGAAGTAAATTATATATATTTTTTAATTATTGGATGAATTAATGAAAATGGAACTATGAAATTGAAAGTTTAAGAATGATAAAATGTAATAAGTTTATGGTCAAAAACATAACAAATATTTTTCATGTTAATTTGGGTATTATTATTTTATTGCTATTGATAAAAGGTATAAGTAAAAAATTGAATAATATAATAAACATTAAGGTAAATCACAAATTTAGTCATCAAACAAGTGACATGTTTAATTACAGATTCATAATTAAGATAAGTATATGCGTAAAATATTTTCATTGATGGATTGAATTTGTAATGTATCAGCCACAAACATAATTGTATTTCTTTTAATCATGTTTACTTTGTATTCCATGGTACCATTGTTTTCTTACCTTACTGTTACTATTAAGCATCTATAGATAATCGTTAGCGATATTTGTAACCATAACTGTAACTTTGACAGATTCATAATTCTTCTATCGTAATAGTGATAGTACATGTAATGGTAACGATAACGATGATGTGTGACGTAATTCTCAAATACAATAAGATTACATTTGTTGATGACAAACTTAAACGTGGAACACAAGTAAACAACAATAAACGTAATCAAATGAAATCTACTTTTCAAATTACCATTGATTGATTCTATTTCTCGTGAAGTAAACATGATCTAGCTTTTAATTTTAAATAGAATGCAATGAAAATAAATAAAAGGTAACTAATAATTAAAAATTGGAATTTGCAATTTTACTTTCATTTTGATGTAAAAGGAAGAATGGAAATGGGGCACAAACATCAAAACATAGAATCTTAACAAATTGTTGAGGAAAGGGAAATGGGAATGTTTCTAACCCTAATAAAGGAAAAAGGCCAAAGCATTTTTGTTTTGTTATTCATGTTTCCAAACAATGGCAATAAGAATCCAATGTCAACATACATTGACTTTGACTATACCACGTGGCGTGCAGTGAGAGGCTGAGGGTCTATGGAGTGAGATACATGTGCAGCTGACGTGGCATCTGTTTTGCCATTGTAGGGATAAGAGATTTGGATTTCGTGCGGTCAATCACGGATTTAGATAATGTTCTCCATCTTCACCTCTTTTTTTTCCGTCGAAGATTAAATCTTCTATGGTGTGGGACCCTCTTCCTAGAACATTATCAAAACACACTGAGATCATGTTTACGTGTTCGTAACTAAAATTGGTGTAATCATAATAAATTTTCATTGATATATTAATCGTAATGAATCTCAATCGTTGAAAGATAATTGCACATTCACTGTGATATTTTTACAAAAGTAATTTGGTTACAATTGAGGTTGTTTATCTTTGAGGTGTTCAAAAAAACCGATGACCCAAAAAACTTAATTAATCTAACCCAACCCGTACTATTTGGATTGTGCTATTAGCTCATATGGGTCGGGTTAAAAAAATATAAAAAAGCTTATGGGTTGGATTGATTTATGGATTCATAAAAAACAACCCAAACCAACTCGAACTTATTAGTAATTTTGAAAAATATGTTTTTTCTACCTATGTTACTATTATATATACATACATTTATCTTGTTTTTATGAGTTTTTTTTTGGATAATTTATTCTTCAACTCGTCCTAGGCTTTTCAAACGTTGGATAAAGAAACTTTTCTTCGTGTAAATTGAGATTGGATTGTTAATCATAATTCAATAAATGAAAATAATTAAATAAAATTTTTACATACTAATATTTTGCTTAATTTTAGGAAAAAAAATTAAATAAGTGACCTAACTAATCCAAACTTTCACGGTTGGGTTGGGTTGGGTTCATTATTCAATAAGAGGGTTATTTGGGTTGAAGAAATGTACTACCCTAAACCCTAGTTTATGTACGAATTGTAATGAAAAGAGGAAGTTAGTTACCGATAACCCAATCCGATATGAACGATAAATGATGGTGGATGAGAGCAAAATCTGAAAAATCAATTAAAAAACTTAGGTTCCATTTGATTTTCAAACGTAATCTTATTGATCGCCCTCACCTCTTCAAACAAATTACATGTGATACTTACAAATTTTGTATTGGGGTCCACATTTTATTAAAATTGTAAAACACATGTAAACAACCACAAACATAATTGTTTGAGGCTCACATTCTAAATTACGTTTCATATATGACGATTCACCTTCCGTAAACATGCCCTAAGTTTAAAAATGTCAAGGTTTCAATTTTTTGATAAATTATGATATTCATAAGAAATTTACTACTCTAATTAGCGTTGAAATTTTGAGCAACATTTCAATTGAGATAAATACCGTTATTTTAACAATATATTTTTCTAATCATCTGTCATATTAGGTGATATGATATCTTGAATTAATTAATGATTACAAATATTTCCTAGATTCATGAGTATGATTAGTAAAAATGATTAATTATATTCATCATTAAATTATTGTTAAAGTGTCGCAGTTTAATTCAAATAATTTCTATCATTTTTTTCATTTTTAGTACACTTAAGTTAACCCAAAGCTAAATTCACTTTCACTAATTTAAATAATTTTCATTCCAAAAAAAATTGAAAATTAAAATGATACATTTTAGAGAGAAAATATATTTTATGGATGAAATTTTAGAACAAAAAAAAGGTAATTTTTTCAAAGGAAAAAAAAAAGAGTGCAAAAGAAATAATTGATTTTGTAGTTCCAATTATTCCCCAACCCCAACTACTACTGGGGTAATAGTTTTCTTCAGCTGTGGGACACTTCACAGCTTTTATTGTGTACCTTCTTTGTGGGTCCCATTCTGATTGTCCTCTGGTCCCACCTAATTTCCTTTCATCCTAGCCGTTCATCTTGCCCTTTTTCCACTTTTCTTCTTTTTTTTTTTTTTTTGCCCTTTCCCTTCTTTGGTAAAATGGTAATTGCACCATTTTGGTGATATTGTTTTATAAATATTAAATATCTCAAATTAAATTAAGTTGGATATTTGTATTTGATTTCCATGCATATAGAAATCTTAATTAAATATAAGAGAATATGTTAATTATATTTAGTATTATTTTTTTTGGGAGCATTTTCAAACAAATTACAGCAAAATCTATTAAATTCTTTATAGTTCATTTAATTTTTTTCTATATCTTTTAAATAACTTCATTTTCTTTTTTTGCTATCTAAACAAATTTCTCATTGTTATTTTATATATCCTTATATTAATCAATCTTTTGATCACTTAAAATAAAAACAATTTATTATTTTTATATTAAACTTATTTTAGTTATTAAAAATAAAGAGTATAAATACCTTAAACTATTAATATTGAATATAAATTTTATAGTAAAAGTTAATATAACATAAAATATTAAAGTTAAATCTAAATTTATTAATTAAAATCCCATTATATGAAAAGTATTGGAAAACACATCTCAAATGAGTTTTAAAACTTTACGATAATAAAATGAGATTATGTGAATGAGCTATAAAAAACCAGATACATATTATTCATATTATAAATTCAAACTATATATCTAATCTTTTTAACTTTTTTCTCTGTCGTGATTGCGTATCTCAATCTCTCATTTTGAGGTGATGTTAAGTACGTAAGTCGATGATGATATAACTAAATCAGTAGAATTATGTTAAAATTGACACTATTCTATTGGTTTGAATTATTCATGTATTTGTATTTATATTTTAAAATATGATTTATTATGTTGTCCAAGATTAAAAAAACATCCTCAAAATGGTGAATTAAATAGCTTTTCTACTGACCATATATCATTGTCACAAAAAAAAAAGAAGGAATAATCTTGGTCCATATTCACATGTCATGTTTCAAGAAAATCTGATGTTTTTTATTTTCCAAAATCTCTATTTTCTTTACAAACCCTATTTTGGAAAAGCACTTCATTAATAATAATAATAATAATAATAATAATAATAATAATAAACTAATTACAACTAAGTAGATAATTAGGCTCCCAATAATCTTAACTACTTTTAAGTACTTTGCAAGATTGATCAGAAAAATTATGTGTTAAAGTCACTTGTTTAATCATACTTTAATTCTCATAGTTTATAAAACTTATTCTAAACTTTAAAAACAACCATTGGTTTGGATAAAATGTTGACTTTATTCATAATAAATTAAAATCGATTGATATTTCAATGTCTCAATATAATAGCAAATTAGATAAAAATATCAATAAAATGTCAATGTTAATAAGCATTTTTTAAAGAAATTATAAAAGTCCAAAAAGATTAATAAACAAATAACTTATTTTCAAAAAGTTAAAATATTTATTAGTATTAAATTTAAAGATTGTTTTTCTTTTTTGGGTTTTTTAGGAATAATAAAAAAAAGATATTTACACGGAAAAAAATCACTATAGAACAAAAAATTATTACATTTAATTTTGTTAATGATGATATATTGTATTTATATATTTAATCTCAAATAGTAAATTAATTGTTTCTAGAAGAGCCCTTTGGGAGGGAATTACTTCTCTAAACAAATATAGATAAAATGAAAATACGTAAAAAGAAAAGAAAATAAATTGTGGTAAAAAAGGGTAATAAAGTAAAAAAAAGAATATTTACCCGCGAAAACGCGTTGACACGTAAGAGAGATAATGTGGGAACTCGACAATATATAGCTGGATTCCATTTCATTATATATATTATATATATATATATTATATAGGTTTATTCTAAAATATATTAATAATTGATACAGATAGATAAATGTCTATCAGGATTTGTCATTGATTTATCAATAAAATTTTAATATATTTACGAATATTTTAATTAATTTGCTATTTAAAACAACTAGTAAGTACCCATTTAAATTACTTAAACATGAAGTATCGTAAAAGAAAACCTATGAATGCATGTCAATTCTAAGTCCAATATGAAACACCTAGAGTCTAAGTACACAATCATGAAATTGAAGATATATAGTGGCATTCATGCAATCAAATAAGCTAAGCTCAACAAATTGTGTTTTGCCTCGATAATTAAGGAACTTGATTGATAGGGGCTCACATGCTTAATATGGTAACGAAGGGAAGTTCACGATGCCAATCAATTATCTCTACCCGTTTTTGGTAACGTCCTACTCAATTATATAAGTAACGTTCATCTCTAAATGACAAATATATATACATACAAAACCCGACGCTAAATACTCAAATATTTTATTAAGTTACTCTGTTAAACACTAATTTATGCTATTTTGAAAAACTTCCTTAACCTACATTTTCTTATTGTTTATAACATTTCTCGGTTTGTTTCATTTTTTAATGAAAGAATTCATGTGACAATAAACTTAATTGTTGAACTTTCACATGTAACAATTTAGTCTACGTGTGACAATATACTTTTACTCATCCCTAGCCAAATTTTATTAGAGTAGGTATCGTAATTCTTATAACAAAATATAAATTATTGTGATAATTATTTAATAGGTAGCCCAAAAATTGAGATTATCTAATTTTCTTTTGCTCATTAAGCTCTCTCTGTAGAACTTTAAGATGTTAATAATACAGTCTCAACGTTTGTTATAATTTGCTAAAATCTAGTCATTAAAAATTTGTGTATGACGATAAAAGTAAATTGTTCATCTCAAAATAGAAGATCGTGATATCTAAACAATTTAAAAACACATTTTTACACAAACTTTAACTTTTTATTAAGTAAGAAATAAAGAAACAAAAGTTGATGAGCATAATCGTGAAATTTTTCATATTCATGACTACCTGTTTAGTCAATCACACACGATCATGCTATTCGTACGTTAGATTGAAAAATATTCATTCATACTAAGCGTGTCTATTCTTTATAACAATAGTGTTTGCTTCAACTTCACTTATCAATTATGTCGTGTGGGTCTTAGTGTAACAAGATTGTATTGCCTATACTAAATGTATGCATTTTTTTGTCACATCATGCATTTTGCTCGTTCCCTTTCATCTCGCTTTAATTTGTTTCGATACGATCCGGGCAACATCTTACCCATAATTTTAGTTCTTAGCACAGGGGCCCTTGCTTGGTCCTTCATACTAATGGCTAACCCTAGGTTTTTCATCAATAAATTCCTCAAAGTTCAATCATAGTTCTTAAAATTATATGTACTACATTATTGTCTAACAAATATATCATAATACTGCATACTAATATATACAAATATTTAATAGTAACTATTTGTGAAACTTTTATTGACCCATAGATACAAAATTTAATTTTTAATATAATCTTAATTAAATTGCTACAATTTTTAAGCTACAAAACCATAGTATTAAATGTTACACATAAAAGTTGATGTGAAATCATTAGGAAACCTTAAATATATATTTTAAGCTTACCATTTTTGTTTAATCCATTCTCACTAAATTAAATTTTGAAAACCCCAAATCAAATTACCCTTTTTTTTATTATTGAAATAAAAAAAAAAGAAAAAAAAATCCAAAATTCCAAAAATCCTAAAACTATTTTCACACACAAACACACAAAAGATTCTATATTAAATGAGGGGTATAATAGTAAATTGACAAAAAGGTCCTTCTCCTCCATAAGTACTCCCTCATCCCTTCTTCTCCAAATGCCCATTTCCACTCTTACTTTCCTCTCTGTTTTCAGTTATTGAACCCACAATAATGGCTAAAACCGCCATTCTCCTCTGCATTGCATCTCTTATTTCAACAATGTGGCCGGCCGCCGCCAGAATTCCTGGCGTCTACTCCGGCGGACCATGGGAGAGTGCCCACGCGACGTTCTACGGCGGCTCCGACGCCTCCGGCACAATGGGTAGGTCGGAAAATTAAAAGAAAAAGATTTAAATGGAAATGGGTAATTCTAGATTTAAGTTTTGATTTTTGGGTTTTTTTTGTTTCTGTGTGCAGGTGGAGCTTGTGGGTATGGGAATTTGTACAGCCAAGGGTATGGAGTGAACACCGCGGCGTTGAGTACGGCGCTGTTCAACAATGGGTTGAGCTGTGGTGCTTGTTTCGAAATTAAATGTGCGAATGATCCAAGATGGTGCCATTCCGGCAGCCCCTCGATTGTTATTACGGCTACTAATTTCTGCCCGCCGAACTTTGCTTTGCCCAGTGATAATGGCGGTTGGTGTAATCCTCCTCGCCCGCATTTCGATTTGGCTATGCCTATGTTTCTCAAGATTGCTGAGTATCGCGCCGGAATCGTTCCCGTCGCCTACCGCCGGTCAGCCTCTTTCTTCCTCCTCTGTTCTCTCCTACATTTTTGTCTAAATTACGATTTTACCCCTTCTGTTCTAACCTTTATATGTTTTTATTTATATTTTTTTTTCAAAATATTATCTGTTTCTTTAATTAAATGTTTGGATTTCCTTTCTTTAATTCTAAGTAAGTTTCTTGTTATAGAGAGTTTCTTTGTTGTCTTTTAAATATTTTTATTAATTTCAAGGAAAATAAAAAAGGTTTTTTTTAAAATAATAATAATAATATTTACTTTCATTAAATATTATTGAAATTGAATATATATATATATATATATATATATATATATTGGTTTTTTGCTGTGTTTCTATTTCGTCTCAATATTTATAATATTGCATTAAAGATTTTACAATGTTAAGAATTAATGTTAATTATTCTTAAGGATAAAAAGAATTATTTTTCTCTAAATTTTAATTTGTTCCAAAGTTTGTAAATAAATGTTTATTTTAAGGGTATAATTAAATAAAATAGTAATTTAAGGAAAGTATGAATTTTAATAATTTATGCAGAGTGGCATGCCGTAAACCGGGAGGGATCCGGTTCACTATCCACGGGTTCAGATACTTCAACTTGGTTTTAGTCACCAACGTCGCGGGTGCAGGGGATATCGTGAAGGTGAGCGTGAAAGGCACGCGCACCGGTTGGATGAGCATGAGCCGTAACTGGGGTCAAAACTGGCAGTCAAACGCCGTGTTAGTGGGCCAGGCCTTGTCTTTTAGAGTCACCGGCAGTGACAGACGGACTTCCACCTCCTACAACGTGGCACCCTCTGATTGGCAGTTCGGCCAAACCTTCACCGGCAAGAATTTTAGGGTTTAAACCCATGACAGACCAATCAGAATCAGAGAGGATTATGGCGTGGCGTCACGTGATTGGATCTCTTTTTTACTAATGAAAGTAAATATTTTAGGGCTGAGGAGGCTGAACAAAAGTGTGGCCCACAGTCCTACATTATATATCCAATATTATATTTTTATAATATAATGTTATTATTATTATTATTAATATTAATGTGTTAGCATTTTTATTTTAACAGTGAATTATGTAGTACAATTGAGAACTGGCAAAATGTATTTTTGCTACTTTTTATATATATATAATAGATTAATTACTAATTTATTGCATTTTTCTCAAGTATTTACTTTGGTGTATTATATAGCCATCACAATTTATTATTCTTTTTAATACCACAAATGAAAGTTTAAATAATTATATTTTTTTTGTGGTTTAATAAAGAAATGTAATAATTGTTATTTGAAATGTGTAATAGTATTACTTGTCAGCATCACTTAAAGTGGTTGCTAAAGTAGTTTGTTAAATGTGATGAAAATTTATTACCAAATAAATAATGAAAATTTATAGCAAAAAATAATGAAAATTGATGGGAAAATAAAAATAAAGTGGTTTTACTTTAAATTTTATTGTTTCTTTGAGAGTAAAACATCATACTTGAACATCACAAACTAAAATAATAAATTTTAAACTTTATGTTCTATTTGTTTCAACGGTATAAAAATTATGATAAAATCAACAAAAATATTTACAAATATAGCAAAATCTCATTCTTGATAGATTTTGATTGCACTATCAGAATCTATCACTGATAGATAATGATATTTTGTTATATCTATAAATATTTTTAGCAATTTTTACTACTCAAATATTATTGTTTAGCTAGAAATGACTTGAAAACATAAAGAGTAGTAAAAATATAATTGATATTTATTTATCAAGAGTAATTTTTTTTTTTTTAAAAAATATTCAATTTTAATTTCTATACTTTAAGATCAACTTAATTTTTTTGAGTATAATTTTATTAAATTCACCCAAAAGTTCAATAAGTAAAAAGATTTATATTCTATTAAAGATAAGTTAATTAAATTTTATAATAAACCACGTAATTAAAGGCCCTCAAAATCTAATCATACCATAATTAAAGAGAGTGGATAGTTTTCAAGATTTCCACTAAATCAATTAATTAGATACATATATAAAAAAGATGTATTGTGTTGATATCAAATGTGTAACCCACCATTAATTAGAACTAACATTATTTAATTATTATTATTATTATTAGCAATTCATTGATTCATCAATAATACTCAATAATTAATTGTTCCTATTGTTTTTATTAACAAAGGTAATTGAAAGGGAAGAAATTCAAATCCTTTCAAAATTATTTAACTATCCATGAAACAACATACATTAAAATAAATATAATCTCTAATATTATTACGAAATAAATAAATAAATAACGGTTGAATTCAAATCACATCACACGACATATAATTGGATAGATTAATGAGTACATATTATATCAATATTCTAAACATCATTATCAAAGTTGAGATTGAATAGAAACATAATAAAAGGTTTTCATGCCTAACTAAAACCTTTTAAAAAGCATACTTAAGTTTTTTTTTTTTTGTTTCAATATAACTTTTGTCGTGATTAACATTTGAATCTATAAAATAAATTAATATTATTTATTGACGTGTTAAATTATGAATGAAAGCAGTAGATATTATTTTTTAGTTTATTTGAATGGAATGTTAAATTATGGGAAATGAAAATTTAGGCATAGGGTGGAAATTATTATATATGGGTAGAGTGACAAATTTGTTTTCCCTATTAATTGAATCACATGAATATCACATCAACTATGAAGCCAGCAAAGCACATGGGTGGGGAGAAGCAATTGTTAAATCCCACTTTTATTTATTTTATTTTATTTTATTTTATTTTATTTATTATTTATTTTCACTTCACTTTGGGGAAAAAATGAAGGGTCTTTGGATTCTGGAAGCCAAATGAAGCAAAATTACAAAAAGGGCTTTGGATACCAACCTACCTAAAGTATTTTGAGCTTTGAGGGTGAAAAATGGTTAAAAGAAAATGGAATTTGGAATCAATTTGAATTTTGTTGATTTTTAAGGAATTTTAAATAGATTTTATAAACCCTAAACTTTTGAGGATGTCTACTTCTTATAGAGAGACAACTCAAATTGATAAAGACTAGTCATGTTTAAATGACTCGTTTTTAATTTATTATTTAGGTAAGAGCTACTTAGGATGCAATTTATATATAAAGAAGTAAAACAAAAAATAATTGTAGGGATTCAACTAGGATTAAGTTTTCTAAAATTTTGAAGTTTATCTTTAATTTTATTTAATGATGAAATTTCATAGATTTTGTAACTTCTATCACCTACAACTATACGAACAACTCCCTTCAATATTTTCTTCACGAACATTTGATTTTTCTTTTAGGTTGAGTTTTGTTTCTACACCTTATTATGGATTGGGCTATGGGATTCGGTTAAATTAGATCTCACCGATCATCCCTAGATCGTGCTTTACCAAATTGAAAAAATCACCTATTTTCTTAGTTACCCAAATAAAGAAAGTGAAAAATAAAAATGGTCAATACCGACCTTATACAAACCAAATACAAACTTTTAAAACTATAGAGACCAAATGAAAACTTTGTCGAAAACATATGGATTCAAATGTAAATTAAACAAATTAGGCTACAAAATTAAGATATTGCATTGAAATATGTACTTTTATCATGTAACAAACCACCAATATAGAAAATATAACAAATATAGAATTAATTTAATTGTTTCTTCACTTGTTTAAAAAAAAAAGATGAGTCCTAACATGATGAATGCTCTTGACAGTATCTGATTCTAACCATCCTAATATAAATTGGATATCATGACAAATCCAATCATGAAATCACTTCAGAAGTCTGAGATTCTATAGTTGCTTAGCTAATATAGAAAATGTCTACCAAAAATTTTGATCAGAAAGTTCGATGGTTAAGGCGTCTATTCCTTTCCTTGAGGTTAGAAGTTAAAATCTCCACCAGACCTTAGCGGTGAGTGTATTAATAAAAATTGAAAGGACAAAAAAAAAAAAAAACAAAACAAAACAAAACAATTCCTTTCTAATGATTCCCTATCACCTAAATCAGAAGCTGACATCAATCATGAAGTAATGAGTGATGAGAAAGGAAAACTTACCAGGTTTTCCTTCTTTTGTGGAGCTTCCATTGCTTAAGTAAATGAGCTACTCCTTCCTTTAATGTCGCTTTTCTTCCCTCTTTAAAGTTCCATAGCTCCGGTACTGTGTATCTACCACTTGGGTTATATTCATTCATTTCCATCAAGGCTGTGACAACAGCCTTGTGAACTTCATCTCCATACTCATTCTTCAACTTCTTTAACATCTCATCGTTTTCATCAATAATTTCCTGAACAAGTCCATGATATAAACCATTGGAGATAGATATCTATCCAATTCCAAAATCATAAGAACTGAAAGAAGGCAAATCCACACTTTCCTAATCGATCACAAATAAATGCAATATTTTTTTTCCTTCTGTTTTTAGTAAAATGTGATTAATTACTCACTTTTTTTTTTCTACTTCCAAAATCATAACCTCATTTAATATGTATGCTACATAAATGCATGGTTTCAGAAACCTGTCTTTTGTTTTGAAATCTGTGTTGAAGTTTTAAATTTAACAATGAACGTGAATACTATAAACTTAATATTCAAAAACAGAAAACCAAAGATAAAATTGTTATCAAACATGATCTAAATGTTTCTTTTCATATTTCATCCAATTTGAATATATGTTGATGGGTGATTGACACTCTTAAATCCCAATAATCAAAACAATTCGAAAGGATGGAAATAAACGTAGACATCTTATTCTTTAGTTCATACCTTAGCTTGTCCTGCATTGTCCTCTATAATCCTGAAAGGATGCCAGCTAGGGTCACGAAGCTGGTCCTCCCACTGTGAGCACACCTCTAGTGCTTTTGCATCTGCTTCATCCTTGGCATACTTCAACTTTGTGGCTGTGCAGAATGGTTTGCTGTCAAGATCTCCCATTCTCTTGACACTAATAAAGGCTCGGGTTGACGAACCGCCATACACCTATGAGTAAAGGAATTAAATTACAAGGGATGAACACATTATCCATAAGACAGTATCAATATTGGCAATGTAATTAAAAAAAGTTGATGTATTTCACTAAGCAAAAACAAGAAATCAATAGGAAAATTCAAAATCTTAGATAAATACATTAATCAATTCTTTGCGTGCATCTTGAACTTCATCGTTGGATCTACGCTCTTTGATGATAAGGCTTTGATTGATGTTTTGAAAGTATTCATATTCTTCTTTCTTCTCATCCAAATCTTGTAGCATCTGGTCCATTTTTTTCTTGGCATCATCATCTCCATCCTCACCCATATGTTTCATGACTTCTAACGAACCTTTCAACCTTTCAATTTCCAACTCTAACGCTTGTCTTGCATCAAGCTTCTGTTCCAACTCGATGATTTTTTTGTGAAGCTTCTCCTTCTCTTTCTGCAACGAGAAGTAATTATAAACACTCCATTCACCACAAATTAGTTTAAATAACCACCAAAAAAGCTTATTATTTATATCTATGAATTTTCTTGCTCGCCCAAGAATAAGAATAAAGTTCAACTCGCTACAATTAAAGCATGATAGAGGCAAAGAAAGACCATAAGAAATAAATAATAAATATGATGCACACTTGTTGTTCCCCTGCTAGGTGCAAGAATTCATCTTCTGCCTTCTTTTGCTCCAAAGTGGCCCTTTCATTCTGATAAAAAAAAAAAGAAGAATATATTAGAAACTTATAACTTTTTATTCCCCGTCAAGAAGATGTTATTTACACTTTCAACAAAAGTATCTATCCAACAAGGGGATCAAATCAATTAATAGAGCTATAATTTGAAATACTTCAAAATGGCAAACACGATGTAGGATACTTTGGGTACTTGGTAGAAATTTACACAGCTAGAAGCATGATGTAGCGCAATATGGAAAGCGAGCAATGTTTCATTTAAGTATGTTAAATAAAAAATTATGATAAGGTAACAGGTCTTCAAATATCATGCAAAATTTCAAAATTTACAGCCTGACCTTTTAAGTCCAAGTTACAGATTCTCCTACAAAATACACATCTTTGAAGGGTAAAAGGTCAAGAACTGAAGGACGCAAATGATTCTAAGAAAACTTCTCAACACGAGGCAAACAGAAGTATAAGTACCAAATACCATTTTCTTCTCTTGATGCAACTTTCTTCTCTCATTATCATTTTGAGCCTCACGATCAAGCAGTTGATGTTCACGTTGCTGAAGTTCATTCTTCTGATCCTCTATTTGTAGTTTAACCTTTTCATGTTCCGAGACAATATGTTTGAAATGATCCCGAGCATCCTGCTGCAATCTTCTAATTTCTTGAGATGAAATAAAGAGAAAGTAAGCTATGGAAAGATACAATTGCCAAGAAGGGAACAATTGTGTGCTTTGACAATTGACAATATCATCTACCAAAGAAAATAAAATCTTACTGTCATTGTAAATTTTAACAGTCTCGTCCATTTGTTCCATCATATTATTCAAGGATGCATTAGTCTCTAGAACCTTGTGAGCGATCTCTTTAAGATGTAGATTTTTAGTTTCCAGTGTATTGGCCAAGTTTGAGACAAGCTTTAATGCTTTACTGTTATCTTCAGCCTCTTTACCCGATACAGTTTTCAGGTCCCCATTCTTCCTCAGATAATCTCCAAATAGACTTTTTGAATAGTAATCATCATCCCTTGCCACCCAACCATACAATTCCTTTCCCCGGTCCCTTGAAACATCATAGTCCTTCTTCCCATGATGATTGACTTCAAAGCTATTTTCAAACAATATGGCACTTCTAAAACCATCCCAGTCCTTGTTAAACTCAACAATTGCATATCCAGAATGACCAAAGCGGTTCCACAAAGGATGAACCTTCAAAGCATTAAAACCTTGTCTCATAAATTCATCTCTAAGTTTGGAACCACTTTCCCCAACATGTCGTCCAGCATGTATCTCAGTTTGTATGTTTGCCACAATAGCCATCCAAGGCCAGACAAAGAACTGATCACGATCACAACACTCCTCCTTGCGTACAGGTTGAGGTTGATCCTCTTGATGAAAGTGGTTCCGGACTTCAAGTTTAATCTTAGGTTGAGGTTGACAACGATCATGATGCTGCTCCTTGAGAACAGATTGAGGTCGATCACGATCATAACGCTGCTTCTTGAGGACAGGTTGAGGTTGATCAAGATCATACCCTTGGTCCTTCAGAACAGGTTGAGGTCGATTGCTATCATAATGCTGCTCCTTATGGACAGATTGAGGCCAATCACGATCATAACGCTGCTCCTTGTAGAGGAGTTGCGATTGATCACGATCATAACGCTGCTCTTTGTGGATAGGTTGAGGCTGATCACGGTCATCACGATGCTGATTACGGACAGATTGATGTTTATCCTCAGGACAAAAATACTTATTCATATACCTCTCTAAAGCTAAGTGTTTTGCCCTTTCCTTTGTGCTCCAGCTCTGTGAGCTTCTCCCTGCACCAGAAGCATGTCGGAGAAGCTCCTTATATTGCAAGTCCTCCTTCCCACTTCTCTCATGACAGAATGGACATCGGTACCTAGAACCAGAAGCTTTAATTCTTATGCGACCCTGTTTCAAATCCTCATAATAAAACTCTTGATACTTCTTCAACCTATCAGTCTCAGCTTCTTTTTTTGAGGCTACAGACATCTTGGGCCTAGAAAAATCAGATAATAATCAATTTGAAAGTAAAAAACTAAAGTTGCGTAACTCCAATAGTTTCTCGAATCTCAACAATCAAACACCATGATACTGATTACACTAACTCAAGATGAGAATAACGACTGATCATTTCAATAATTGGTCAAAAAAATTGTGAGTAGGAGGCGTTCAACGTAAGTTTTTCAAAATGAGAAAGATTCATTCCAATAAACGGAGAGAAGTATTAGAGAAAAGCATTCAATAAAACTTATATTTCTTGTGTAGGTTTACAATCGTGAAATAATAAACGATATGAGTTCGTTCTACCACCATTCTCTAGTATTTCCCGATCCATCAAAGTATAACGGCAACAGGAACGGAGAAGGAAGCAGCAAAGGAGAAATGCGCAATATAGAGTCTATATGGAAATGCAGCATGCAGATAGTAAAACGATTCATGTGCTAGTGTCGTACCGATCAGACGGTAAGAAGAGGGAGTTTCCAGCGAGTCTCCGTTGGCTCAGAGGGCGGAGGGAAGGATAGAGAAGGGCGGAACTGAGGGAAATTCAGGATACTCTGAAGAAGAGAAAGAAAAACGGAAGAGAACGGCGGAGAGACGGTGGAGAGAAAGGGTTTTCTTGTGAAGAAAGCAAGAAAGGAATGATCTTTGGCTCTGCACTGCATATAGTGGTGGTCCTCCGCCGTACTACTCAGCCTTTTCCGATTTTGTAATTCAAATCCTTCATTTGGGAATATTATATTTTGGTCCGAGTAATATTTGGGTACACCCGGATCCACATCCACCCACCCATCTCTATGTATACCATCTTCATCCTTTGCCCAAAATATATATATATATATATATATATGCATATATTATAAAAAAATAAGAAAGATTTGTCCCATGTCAAATTAGGATATGACAATTTGGTAGAATGCACGAATATAGGTGTTAGGTGTGATGCATTTAACTATTATTCTTTTAGTTCTCAAATTGTAAAAAACATGTGTATTTTTTTTATATTTTCCATTTTTGTATAATGATTCATTTTCAAACTCCTAACAATTAATGACTTGTCTCAACATAAATGAAAATTAAAACCTGCTTATGGTTGAGTTCACTTATGGCCTTTTAAGTAGCATCGCTTTAGTGAAATCTCCCAACCTGAATTTGTTGAATCTCTAATCAGATAAGCTGCACTATTGTGATTTGTACGGTTTACCACTCAACCTCAATGACATTGCATATCGATTCTTTTTGCATCACTCCGTTGTGATTTTAAAAGACATCACTGTTTTTAAATTAATATATTACCTTAAGATTTTGATTAATTAATACAACATTAGAGTAATACATAGTTGAATGTTGCATTTGGATAATACTTGGTTACATCAATCTTTGTGCAAAGAACCTCAATTACATAACCAAAAAAAAAAGTTTCTTTTTTTTTTTTTAATGCAAGAGTTTACCATTTGTAGTTGAACCATTATGCGGATGCAACTCATGCACTTATGTATTTTTCATAGTAATAATAATAATCATTAAAATACCACCTTGGTCCTTGAGATTAGACTTATAGAGACTATATGTGTGTGTGGTAATCGATTGTAGAGGACAAAAACCGTCCAAACCGACCGAAACCGTACTCGATTCGGGCTAGAACCGGTACTAGTTTGTGACTTTGTGTTTAGAGAAAATCGATAATATTCGGTCAGTTTCGGGTTTCCAAAGAAAGAAAGAAGCAGACCAAGTTTTATCTCTAAACTGAACAAATCCTTTATAATTCATTAACTATGCATTATACATTAAACTCAATAACACAGATCCCACCTGACAGAAATCTGGAAAAAAAAAAGAAAAAAAAAAGGGAAGAAAAGCATTACAAAACTGAAACACAAAATAGCTATACCCATCACTACAGTAGTAGCACTTTGAACCTTGCTCCCTACTTCTGTTTCCCATGTAGCAATTTAATTATGCATTAGTGGAAATAAGAACACTATGCAACCCCTCGACGATGTATAAGCCGGGATTCTTCCCTCCTCTCTCTGATCACCATGTTGGGTTTTCATTTTCGTTATGTTCTTTCGAAGACCCGAACTTACGTAAAGAGAGCAGATGCAGATGGTCTAGGATAAGCAGTGACTTCCTTGTTGCCATTGTCTGTGTTCTGCTTACAAGTCCTTGATCTTCTCGGACCTGCAGTTCCTTTCGAATCCTGGAGATCGTTCAATGTTGTAACAATTTGGTCCATATTCGGTCTGAACTTGGGTTCTGCAGATAGGCAACGTGATGCAAGGATTGCCAATCTAAAAGCTGATTCCATGGAGTAGTTGCGTTCAATACGTGCGTCAAGTAAACGAAAAGTCTTGCGTCGATTAGCAAGCAAGGGTTTGGCCCATTCTACCAGATTCTGTTCCCCCTGTGGCCGATTTTTGTCGATGGCTCTTCGACCAGATATCATCTCCAATAGAACAACCCCAAAGCTATACACATCACTCTTGGCACTAAGATGACCTAACAGTCCAGATGAAATAAAAGATTAACAAAACAGATCATAGAAAAGATTCCTTTTCGTCTTTAAAACAAGCACATCAATGCAATCATTAGGTAAGTATTACCTGTAGCTAGATATTCAGGAGCTGCATATCCATACGTCCCCATAATTCTGGTCGACACGTGACTTTTGTCGCCCGTAGGTCCATCCTTTGCCAGCCCAAAATCAGAGAGCTTTGCATTGTAGTTCTGTAATCCCATCAAAGAATGGACTCTTCAGTTAAAAGAAAAAGGACAAAAACTGAAATTCCGCCATACCGGAACAACTACTTACAGAGTCAAGGAGTATATTTGACGTTTTGAAGTCACGGTAGATAACTTTGTTTTCCTCGCTGTGAAGGAAAGCCAGTCCCTTTGCAGCGCCAAGAGCGATCTTCAAGCGAAGGCTCCAAGAAAGAGGTTGAAAATACAACCCTCCTGAAAGGTTAAATGACAATTTGCAAGAATAAATAAACTGAGAATCATAAACGATGGAGCTTCTAAGTTTAATCAGTGAAGGAGATGAGAGCTTACTTCTAAACAAATGGTTTTCCAAACTGCCTCGGGGAAGGAATTCATACACCAGCAATCGATGTTCATCTTCCAAACAATAGCCTATCAGTCTCACAAGGTGAGAATGATGGAGTTGTCCCAGAAAATTGACTTCAGCCTACAGTAATGAAGAAACTAAAGTTAATTGGATTGATACTTGATAGCTTACTTTGTTGAAGTCAAAGGTAAAGTAGAAATCATTTTGGCCTCACATCTTTTACAGTAAAGAACATCGACTTACCAGCCACTCCTTGTGACCTTGGAGACCATCTAGGTTAAGCCTTTTCACTGCTACGACCGTGCCAGACCCCGGCTTGGCAGCAGAAAATGAATGCTCATCGATCCAACCTTTATAAACCGAACCGAACCCACCTTCCCCCAACAAACTATCAGGACGGAAATTCCTAGTGGCCAGTTTAAGTTCTGAAAAACTAAAGCTCTTCAGATTTGAGGACTGAAGAATCTCATCCTCACTCCGAGGAATTGATGTTGATGAGAACTTGCTGTTGATGCTTGAACTAGAGAGATCGATCCCATCCCTGCTAACGCCGTTTAAGTTTCCTCCTGCATAACTTAAATGTAAGATAGATATCCATAACCTGAACTAAAAGAAAACTATTGTTGTCAACTCAAGTTGAATTGAGATACAATTTCGATTTTCCGCAGAACTCAATTCCCAAATTCGGATTCATGTAAGCACATTCAGATACAAGAAAGATCCAAAAAACAAAAATATTCCAATTCCCAACATAAATGAATATTGCCGCCGGCTGGTGGGGGTCCAGTGAAGAAATGCAACCCAAATGTGAAAGAATACATTAAAAAGAAACCAAAACCAAACAATAAACAAACAAATGAACAAATGCTTACCATTGTATCTAAATTCAGAATTTTTGTTCAAATGAGTTGACTCACAGATCTCAATCATTCAAGCTACAAAAAGTTCTTCAAACTAACATACTATAGACATCAAATGTCCAAAACCCCCAGAGAACAAAACTCCAACCATTGGTTAAAAGTATAATCATGGAAACAGTTTTTCCCAACAGAGAGAAGAACATAGAAATGAACAATAAAACTTGAAAACAATGGCCATGATAATTCATTTCTATAGCTTTTCTCAGAGCTCTACCTGTACTGCATGTGCTAACAGCTTTAATCTTGGCGCTAAAGCAAATCCCCATGGAACTGACTCAAAATCTCACAGCCTGACCACGTATCTCCCTACGGATCACAAAATTCAGCCCCTTACAGCAAGAAATTTCAAGGATAAGTTGCAGATCCGAGATGGAAAATGGAGAATCATATGTTTAAGTCAAATGGGTTTCGCTGAAAACCTCCCAAAAATACTTGCATGCAAGCAAAAGTTCAGAATTGAAGTTCTTAGAATATAAACAAGAAGAAAAACCCCCCAAAACCCAATGAACAGGGGAGGGAGTAAATTCAATTACCAGGTTTGGTTGAGAGATTCAGAGTCCCTAGCAAGAAACGAAGTTGAGAAGGCAGAAATAGGAGGTGAAAACAAACATTTAAATGGGTCGAATCGAATGGCGAAGGAATCTTTGACAACAAATTTAGAGAGAGAGAAAAGGGGGAAAGGGTTGAGAGACTACTTTGACTGGGAAAATTGTGGGATAGTAAGAATGAATAAAGAATGGAGCAGTGGGAGATGGTTGAAGAAAGGGGGTCCAGTGCACGAAGGTGGAGAAATTTGCAGTAATGGTGGTCAGTCTACGGGCCCGCATTTTGGCCAAGAAACTTTTTTCTTTTGAAGCTTTTTACTTGGTCAAATAGAAGCAGAAGAAAACAGATAAGGTTTTTGGGGCTGCAGAATTCTGATGATCCGATTCTCCACCATTTGATTTCATCAGGTCAAGAAGTGAAGAAGCCATAGAATTGACAAGAAAGTCAACAAGAACTCATCACTCAATCACTGCTATACTCTGTTTTTGCCAATTCCCATAACCGTTTGTTCTGTTTTTCTTCTTTGTTTTTCCTCAATTTTACAATCTATTTTCGTTGAAATATGAATAATGAATATCAACACCCTATTGTCAAAACTTTAAATAATAATTAGTGTTTGTCTTAGTTTTTTAAAATAATTAAGAGCAACTATTTATCAACTAAATAATAATTACTATTTATCATGCCTTTAAAAAAATTTGACTGTTCATTATATTTAATCTTCTTCGCCTTAACTTTTATATAATTTTAAGTCTAAAACAATTTTTTTTAGCTCTAAAAATCTTGTCAATTAATATGTTTTTAGGTCATAGATACATTTTTTTTTAAAAATAAAGTCGCAGATACATTTGATTCGTTCAAAATAATATATAATATATAGTCATCAATAAAAACTAACAATAAATAAAATAGTAATTAGTAACATATTATCAAAGAATTACATTTATTAAATAATAAAACAAAATGGGTACCAATCATAAGAAAAAATTCTAGTGGAATTAGTTTTGGATTAAAAGTGTGACACTTTTTTGTTCAAATTTGGCATTTTATTACATATTCATATTCATAGTCTCACATTATTGTGGTCAAATTTTCTATCGTTTTCTTAGCAAACAAACAAATTTCCCTAATTTAAATAATAATAATAATAATAAAATAAAATTCCTATTTTTCCACAAATTATTTTTCACTAATTTCAATAAATCCACGTGGGTTCTTGTCCTGATGGCAATAGAAAATTTTAATATTTATTCCTCAAAAGAAGAATTGTTTCTCTATAGTACCGACCAAAGTCCAATATTGATTTTCAAGGATCCATAATTTTGTATATAATTAATTTACTTAAATTACTTTTTTAATTTTTAAATTCATTAGTAACCCGGATATTTATGCACGTCGTGTTCTTCATATGAAAATAAGAGACCAAATGACACATCATGAATTAGTACTTGCATTCAATCTTTAAAAAAATCTCACTCGATATCGTTAGATCACTAAGGTCGACTTTCGTACCTACTCGACAAGTGGATTTTATATTCCTCTAATTTTCTTTCATGTTTTCTAATTTCAAATTAAACATCTCTTTAATTTGAACGTATTAATCACTCTAAACTTAAAAACTTAAAATAAATGAAAAAACATTTAAAAATGACCTTTTTAACCTGCTAAATAGATAAATAAATAAATGACTTTAATAGTGATTTGTTAAATAATATTTCAATTATTAGTCAGTAAACGTCGTTATTAAGAGTAAAGTGAGTGAATTACTTGCTTTGTGTTATTCAAAGAAAGCTTGAGCTTATAACTAATTTATAAGTCTAACTCTAAGCATCATCAATGGAGATTAAAAAAAAAAAAATAGAGAAAATAAATATATAAATTAAGTAGGGTTTATAAATTTAATTATAATATATTTTATTTAGAGTTTACAATTAATTTTAAAATTTGATGGATAAATATGTTTTTGTATTTTGTATTTTGTATTTTGTATTTTGGTGCATAGCATTTAATTAGTGATTGTGAGAAGAGCATACAAGTGCCGACCCAACATTTATTAGCACAGCACATTTCAATAATTGAAAACCCTAATTCACACCTTACAACCTCTTCTTTTATGGGTGTAAACCATTATTAATTGCTTTAATGCCATTTTCCTACTTTTCATCTTTATGATCTTCGTACCAAATTTCTTTATCGGGTCCCATCCGTTTCGTAACGTTTCTTTTCTCGAAAACGATACAAGTTTGCTTCAAATAATCCTTATCTTTAATCTTCTTGTTGCAACCAACAAGTCGAATGGGCGACAATTTTCCTACGATGACGAGGTTACGTATGAAACTAGTAGGTGCTTAGAGCAGACATGGAACACGAGATTGGTTGCCAAGTGTTTAGAGATGACATTATCTCACAATGATAGTGAAATGACACCTTCACGTGGTATGTTAGAAGGCCATCAAATTTTTGGGATGATAAAGGTGGTGAGTACAGAAACGTTTATCAAACATTTTTCTTCGTAACACATTCTTTTTCTTCGTAATACATTCTTTTTCTTCTCTTTTAATTAAAGGATAGAACGATTGATAAGTCAGTTCTCAGATACGTTTGATAGTAATTTTGTAGTAGAACAAGTAATTAAATTAAAATTGATTTTTAATTAATAATGAATTGCATTTATTGGTTGATATTTGTAATGAGAGAGTAAAGATTATAATAGGTGTGCATGTGACAAATTTGAATTAGGGAATAACAATTAATGCAAAACATTTAGGTGTCTCATATGGTTGGATGGGATGATGTAAGAGAGACACACATGTGACACAAATTCCTGTTTTAAAAACATATACTTATCATAGTTGGGAGAATTTAATTATGTTCATAAATGTTTTTTTGTCTCATTCTTCAATATCCATTTTCATATACTTTATTTCAAAAATATATATATATATATATATATCATATAATTTTCCCAAGTTAGCCAACATATTTCTAAGCAATATTGATTAGTTAAAACAATAGTGTGTTATTTTCAACCATATCATAGTCATTTTAGGTAGAAATCATGAAAATATTGTCACCAACCATTTAAATTATATTACTTTAAACTAATCCTAAATCCTAAATGATATTATAATGTCACAAATTATTAGTACTTACAAATTGACATTAACATACCAACCAAATGTAACTTTCTTTTTTGGACAACCAAATGTGTGACTAAATTAAACCAATCAACATTGGATGCCGTAAAAATATATATGATCTCAATGTAAGTTTGAATTTTTTTAGTATAACAATTGTTGGGATGTGAGATCGAACATTTCATCTCTAGAATGAAAGATCATGTCAATTATCGTTGAATTGAGCTCGTTTTGATAAAAAAAAAAAGACCTTTTGAAAGTTTATTAAAAAAAAACATTGTACTTTAAATCAAAGATTAAGTATATTAAGTGCTATCATCTTGTACTTTTGAGTTCTAATTAGGGGTGTTCAAATAACCTGATAACAAACTACCAAACTCAAATTATAAGGGTTGGATTGAGTTGATTTTTTTTTGGGGGGAGGGGGGTGTTGGGTGGTTCAAGTTACTTTTTTTAACATTTGGGTTGACGCAACCCAACTCGAACTTCTAATATTATTAAAATATATATATATATTATAACTTATAAATATCATAATTCATACAATATTATTATGATATTTGATTGAAGTTTGTAATAGATAGGTTGGATTTTGATATTTAACAAAATTTTAGTTATTAATATGTATAAACAAATTTAAAGTATTTTAAGTTAATAAAAGAATATACTTAAAAAACAAATAATTCGACACCCAAACCAAATTTTATGGTTGAAGATCTAATTTGGGTCATTTCGATCGCCAATTCGACCAATTAAAAAATTCAGATTGGTCCAAAAAATATCCCAAATCCAACCTAGTCCAACCACGTAACATGCCTAGTTCCAATAATAGTTTAATCTAAAAGCACATGATCAAGAATACATTGTGATTTTTTTTTTTTCATTTGAAGAATATACATTGTGAATTATTCTATAATATTAAATAACATTTTGATAGTTGATATGTTGGATTTTTTATTTTTTTTTTATTTTTGGTTGAAATATGATTTATTGGATTTGACTAATTTGTGATAGATACATTTTCCAATATTTGCACATACCATTAAATTTTATATA
>JBBPDJ010000004.1:1204463-1225431 GCA_037974625.1 Cucumis cinereus
AGAAAAAAGAGGGGGGAGGGGGAAACCCCCCCCCCCCCCCCCCCCCACCCCCACAAAAAAAAACATTTATTTTATTTTGCAACTTTTGTTTTTTGTTTTTTGTTTTTAGTTTTGGATATTTCCCAAATAATCATTAATTGTTTGAAAAAATAAAACAATTTTTCTTTACCCTTTTCCTTTTTTTTTTTTTTAATTTCTTTTTCTACTTTTTGTATTGGAAGTACCTCTTTTTTCTTTTATTTTGAATAGAAATAAGCATTAATATTGCAGCCAAGTTTGAGGGTTGAGTTCATGATTAACCCCACAAAATAAATAATTAATAATTATAAGTACTTTGAATTATTCTTCAATCTCATTTGGTAAAGTTTGAATTAATTTAATTTTTTTTTCTTTTTAATTTACCATTTAAATCTGAGACTTGAGAAAGGATTGCTCAAATTCTAATTAAAATTTCAATAATTATATAAAATACATATTTATCCTACAAAATTTATAATTAATTGTAAACTCAAAGATTTCAAAAAATAGAAACTAAAAAAGAAATGATTATCAAATTTTGAAACTCTTTCAAAAAAGTTTTATTTATTTTTTTAATTTTTTCTTTCTGAAAAGCTCATTAATTGTCCACTAAAACCCCATAGAAAGGGGATTGAATGAAATAATTTGGATTGACAATGGAGTTGATGTTGAAAGAAAGTGAAACATAATTTTCTTAATTTTGCCGTGATTAACCCTCTTTATAAATTAAAAAAAAAAATTATTGTTTTTCTTTGCCCAATTGACTCTCCTTTTACTATCATCCAACAAAAGTCTTCGACAAAGCGTTTTCGATGAAAGTAAATCGTAAGTCATACTCGAGTTTTAGCCGTACCCCCATATATTTTTCATTTTAATAGGATTTTTTCTTACATTTTTTTGAAATGGTTACACATTTAATCCTAGGTTTGAATCTATTTTAGTCCATATTTGTTTTAGTTAACGGATTCTTAAAACTATGTTATTTTGATTCTTGAGCTCTCTCAAACTTCCTCTTTTAATTTTTAATACAATTTCTTAATTCATCTCTAAAACTTTTAAATTTTTTAAAATCTTTTTACTCTAATATTTTTTTATTATTTTTAAATAAATAGATAACATAACATAACATGTATATCTAAATGGACCCGTTGACGTATAATGAAGGTTAACTAACATGAATTAGTGAATATATATATATATATATATATATATATATATATATATATATTATTTGTGTTTGATTTAATGAATAGTTATAACTTATGAAAGACAATTTAAAGAGTCAAAAAGTGTAGATTATTGAAAAGAAAATAAAAGGAGCAATTTAGGAGATTGAGTGGAGATGACAATGGCCAAAAAGATTGACCAAACTCTGTTGACATGTGATATGAAGTGAATTGATTGGGTATATTATACACTATGTTTTACCAATGTATTTATTATTGAAATTATATATGTCAAACTATCATGATTGTTAATTAATTAATTTGACTTATTTTGTCATTTTCACTCATTTTTTTTATATTTCTATATTTTTTTTTTCTAAGAAAAGAACTTCAAATTAATTGAAAATGTCAAAATGAAACTAACACAAATTAGAAGATATCACCATTGTTGTTCTATTTCATGGGGTAAATGATCTGTATGATAAATATAAATTCAAGGAAGATTTTTTTTTTCAAGAAATAAGAGCTATCAAATCGAATTCTAATTTCTAGTTCTAAGAAAAATAGGAAACAGAAACCAAAGAACGAAAAACAAAGAACGATAACATTATCGAACGGACCTTAATAATCATCACAAATCCGTGATTCCAATCTCCACCATAATTATACTAAAAACACCAAAAAAATTGTCATAAGTAAGGGTAGTAATTACTCCCTTAATTCAATTTTAGAATTTAATTGGATGAAATTGAGAATTTAAAATTAATAGTTTACAAGTTGAGTAAACAAAATGAATCCTTCATCAAATTATATTATATCGAGGAAAAAAGAAGATCAGTAATTTACAAATTCACACATAGGTACTTTAAGATCTATAAAATATATTCTTCCTCACTTTGTTTTTATTCCAAACCATTTAATTTCTTCCTAATTCTAGTATTTATCAATATAATTGGTAATTTTTTTTTCATTAATTCTATGCAACATCAATATTATTGGCTATTGCCACAAAAATATCAAATTTGAATCATAAAAAGGAATACAAATCTAGATCAAAATGAAGAGCAAGAGCATAGAATCAAAATGAAGCAGCCCCTCATTCAAATACATTTGATTTGAGATTGAGATTGAGAATGAACAGAGCAGCCCTCACCTCATCTACACAAATTTGATCACTTCTTCCACAGTCCAAGACATAGTCAGTTAGATAAAGTCATGTTTTTTTCCTAATCAAATCTGGTTTTTCACAACACTTCCCCCTCAACCTCACCTGCTCCTTCCAAAAACAGGAAAAAAGAAGACCAAAAGAATTGAAGATGCGAAGCCATTAGAGTGAGGGAAGGAGGGAGGGAGGGAGAATAGTTCTTGCCTGAATGGGTTGGTTGTCCCAAAAAATGTCCAAAAGGGGTGGAGTTGCCTTTTTAACTTCAAACTTTCGATCGGCCTAGGAGTTGAAAAGCTCCTACCCATTCGCGTTTAGTAGATTCAGGTACTTTCTCGTTGTCGATAAAGGGTGTCCAACCATCCTGAGACGGGTCTGTGAGAACCCATTCGACCTTTTCAGGTACATTGAAGAAATCAAAGTTTAAAGGAGCAGATTTAGCATTGCTGGAAGATTTCTTGCCCTTGGGTTCTTCGGAGCCATCGGTAGACTGCAGAGTGGCAAATCAGGAAAGCGAAAAAAATGGATGAGAGATCTGAATATCACAATGGGTGCTAAAGAAGGAATGTTAGCTTTCAACTCACCGCCGGATTACCATCTTTCTTCCGTTTCCTTAATGTTCCTGTTTCCAGAAAGTAAAGAACCTCAATCTTAGACCGGAATCGACGGTTTGAGACTGGGTCAAAGTAGTACTGCAAGGAACATGGGGACAGATTAGATTCTATCGACATTCTTTACTGTTTGTTAGTTTAATACATATTTAAAACAAGATAACAAGAAAATAGAGCCTCAAGAAATAAATGGGCCCAAGCATGCTCCTAATTAATTCAGCATGAAAAAAATTAATAACAACCAATTCATAAGCAATTTCCATACGACACTCAAACTCAGTACTCAATAATTGCTAAATGGTACTTGTTTCTTTACTAAATAACAACCAATTCAATGCCAATGTTGTTTTAAACTAGGCAATTGAAGAATATGAAATTGAGGTATAATCCTTCTCAAATATAACTTCTAGTGAAGCATCATGTACCAATTCAAGCACCCAGCACTAGTCACATATCCTATAAGGATATAAGCCACACAATTTAAAAAAAAGTCCAAACATTTATTGGTATAAGTAGCAACTTTAAATTCCCTTAAGATTTTCTTATCCATAAATTCATATCCTCAGGGTCTCTCTGAGGGACTTCGATACATTCATGTTCTCCTCCTAAACTTGAGGCGTTATATTTTTTGTTGTTCTTTTTTCTAGGAAGATCACCATCCTTATCAACCAAACTCTGTTATCCTAATTGATTTCATATAAATGGTAAGTACCCAACTAGAGTGTGCCAAAATCCAAAGAAGCACCTAATCTATATCGAAGTTCACAAGGCTTATTCACCATCCAAAGGAAAGGACAAAGAAAGCTTGTTACGTTAACTGCATGACAGAATTGTTTGGATAATCCATGGACCAGAACATACTTAATTACTATACCAAGTAAAGGACAAAAGAATTCCCTTAAAAACTTTATATGAAATGAATTCCTTCATTTCTTGAAATTCCAAATCAGGTAACTAAAACTCGTTGGAGTACCTTGGATCTACTATGCGGCACTTCGATGGACCAAATAGAGGGCACTATATAAACTATGTAAACTCTTTAATCCTAGAGACGTCTTTCATTTTGTATTCTCTAACTTTCTCTCGAATAAAATTACTCTCCCTCATTCTCATGGACGCGTAGCTAAAACACTATAAGTAGACCACGTAAATCGGTATGTCGATTCTACTCTATTTTACGTTTGCTATGATCTTTGTTTGATGATTGTGACAACTGCAACACCCATCAATTCAACACAGAATACAGCTAATGATCCGTTTTTCAGATGATCAAATCCACAGTAGTTCTTAAGCCTTAACTACTTGATATACCTCATTTCCCCCAAAATGGATGAGCTAACAACAAACAGCTAATGAATGCTTAAGGCAAAAACAAAAGATCCTTCTCAGTAGCAATGATAAGATAGCTTCTTTCCAACTAGTTCATGTTTTAATCCGAAGCTCCAAACGTAATAAAGGTAAATTATTCACAAGAGGAAGACAAACAGTTGAAACGACGTAAAACCCCTGTTCTATTTTGCATGGCTAATTAATTAACAAAACAGATTAATCTCCACCACCAAGAAGCAACTAAAAAGATTAAAAACCGATAAGAGATAAAGAAATCAATTCACCTTATCGACGGTTCCAGCAGTAGCACCAGAGGAACGAACTCTATCTTCAACAACCCAGCCAGGGGGAAGCCAATTAGGCCGTTCAGACGAGGCAGATTTCGAAGACGCGGAGTTAGAAGCGGAGACTTTCTTGGAAGGGGAAGAATCTCCATTGAAAGAGTTGAGAGGGTCGGAGCGTAATGGAGATCGGCGAGTGGAAGAAGTTTGGGGGGTTTTACGAGGAGTCCGGTCAAGATCTCGGGGAGGTAGGGTTGAGGAAGCGACAGTGGGGGTGGCGGAGGAGGAGGAGGAGTCGATAAAGGAGCCGGCGGAGAGGAGAGGATCAGGAGGGAGATGGTGGGAGAAAGGCAAGTCGGGTCGGGTCGGATCTTGAGAATGGGGCCAATCGGAGTCCGGAAATGAAGTTCCAGAAGCAGACATGTGGGTTTGGGGTTTGAGGGGAAGAAGAAGAAGAAGAAACGGGAAAGAGAACGTTAAGAACACAACACATTATTTATTGTCTTTCCTACTTTAACACTGATAACAAACAGCCATTTACTTTTTTGTTTTTCTCAATTCATGGGCTTTGGCCCAAATCCAACGTTACAAAAATTCAAATTTCATCCTTGGGCCTAGGCCCATTTTCTTTATACGTGAAACTTACTTTTTTTTTCTTCGTCAAGTCTCTGATCTTGTTCTTATTTGGTTTCAATATTTCAAAATGTTATATGTTTAGTCTTTAAGTTTTAAAATATCATAAATTTATCATTAAGATTGGATTTTTATTTCAATTTGTAGATTTTAAAATATATAGTTTTAAGCTTAATTTTTCTTTTAGGATAATATTTTAGTGCATCGTTAGATACACTCATCTTTGTGTATCTCTCTCATCACTTACACCAAATAATAATAATAAACAGTAAATATCTCAAACAGAATATAAGAAAAATTTGTCACATGATAAATTATAATGCAACAATTTAGTAGAGTGTATAAAGATTGGTGTGTGTTCGGGATGCTTATTGGTTTTATCTTTGGTAATTGAAGTGGGTGGTGGGAAGCTTGTTGCTTTTGTACTAATTAATAATATGAGTGGTTTGGTATAGGTATAGTCTAGATGGAATGACTTAGGCCTAACTTGACTCTTTTACCTTAGATTCCAAAATGCACCCACAAATAAGATTGCCTCTATTTATTTTATTCAAATTTGAATATTCCAACTTGTATATGTGTATATATTAAAATTTTGTATTTAATTTTATCTCCTAAAACTGTAAAGTTAAAATTAAAGAGCTCCTCATTAGTCATTTAGGTGTTGGGATTTATATCTTAAACCCATAGTATGTAAACTTTGTAAACAAATTATTATATAAATAAACTATTTATATGGAGAAGGATCGGCTGCCTTATCCTAATATCACTGTGAATACAAATCAATTTTGTAAATGTTACAAACGATTTGATTCAAATTCTTCATGTATAGACATATGAGTTGGGTATCCTACGCAATGAAATTGTATAAGAGTGGTGTTGCCATGTGCTCGAGACCGTCATCCTAAAATGTGGTTAATTTTAAAAGAAAATAAAATGAGTCGTCACCAATCTTTTTTTTATAGTGCGATTTGATTGGACACGGATAAAACAAAACAATTTTTAAATAAAAATCAACAAAGATAGTGTGTGAAAACTAGAGTTGAGTTCTAGAGTCACCTGTGTACGAGGAAAATGAAAATACCCCATAACACTCGTTTAGAATACGGTGGTAAAAATTTCAAATGTTTAATTGAAAATATTCTTTAATTTATTTGAAGTGTGGATTCTTGGGACAAAAGTGAAAGATGAAGATTTAGGGGCTCTGCTACAAGAGAAAACAGAATAAATGGTAGATTCTGTTTGGCTGAGAGGAGGGGGTTGAAGGAGACTTGTTGCTGGAGTAGTTGGAAGAGAAAAATGAAGATGGGCCCAAAAGTACATCAAGAAAAAAGGGGGAAATGGGCCTTAGATGGGCCCAAAAGAATCCTCAAGATACATCTACCCCTACTTTTCTTCTTCCTTTTCTCTTTTCCGCAATAACCCTCCATTCTGTAACCTCACTCTTTCTCTTTTCTTTCTCCCATGGCTTACTCTCTCTTTCTCTCTCTCCTCCTTTTCTTCCTTCCCCTTTCCTCCGCCGCATTTTCCATCGGCGTCAACTACGGAACCGTCGCTAACAACCTCCCTCCTCCTTCCCAGGTCGCCGCCTTCCTCAAATCCCGCACTTTCATCGACCGCGTCAAGATCTTTGACGCCAACCCCGATATCCTCCGTGCCTTCGCCGGCACCGGCATCGCCCTCACAGTCTCCATCGCTAACGGTGACATTCCCGCCCTCGCCAAGCTCCCCGCTGCCCAGTCTTGGGTTGCCAACAATATTCTTCCCTTTCACCCAACCACTCTCATCAACCACATCGCCGTCGGAAATGAGATCCTCGCTACCTCCGACAAGAATCTTATAGCGCATTTGCTCCCTGCTATGAAGGCCATTCATTCCGCTCTCAAGCTCGCCAATATCTCTGATGTAAAGGTCTCGACCCCTCATTCCTTGGGCATTTTGTCCGCCTCGGAGCCGCCGAGTACCGGGCGGTTCCGGCGTGGGTACGACCGGGCCATTTTCGCTCCAATCCTCCAGTTTCACAATCAAACCAACACGCCGTTCATGGTGAATCCATACCCGTTTTTTGGTTTCAGACCGGCGACGTTGGACTACGCATTGTTCAAGCCCAACGCTGGAGTTTTCGACAACGCAACCGGTAAGCACTACACGAACATGTTCGACGCACAGTTAGACGCGGTACACTCAGCGATGAAGAAGGTCGGTTACGGAGATGTTGACATCGTGGTAGCCGAGACCGGATGGCCCTCCGCCGGCGACCCAAACCAACCGGGCGTAAGTATGGAGAACGCCATTTCTTACAACCGGAACCTCGTGAAACATGTAAACTCCGGAAAGGGGACGCCTTTGATGCCGAACAGAACCTTCGAAACTTACATCTTCTCTCTATTCAACGAGAACCTCAAACCATCCACTTCCGAGAGAAACTACGGCCTCTTCCAACCCGATTTCACTTCGGTTTACGACGTGGGCATCCTTCGAAATCCACCGGTAAATCACTTACCCTTAGCCGGTGAGGGCGTTTTAGTCAATGTACATCAAGCACAGCACATTCACATTACTAGTCTGCTACCCAGTGGAAGAGTAGTATACGGCATTTCCACTTCCACTTTCAGGGATACACACGTGTTCGTTTCTAATTGGTTCATAGGTTCTCCTCTAAACTTGTTGTTTTGTCAACCAATAACCACCCAACACGTGGATTATAGATTCCTAGTGCAATACTGCTGTCTAAGGATTCAAATAGCCACCTGTCAATTGGAATACCCTCCCTTCTGTTTTATTATTTTTTATTTTTTAAAAATTAATTACCGCATCTTTGAATTAAAGTAGATGGAGGGAGAATGGTGACCGTTGATTTTGATGTAACAGTCAATGGGGCCCACGCCGGCAGTGGAAGGACCGGAACCGTCGGATGGGGGGAGGAAATGGTGCGTGCCAAAAACGGACGCATCAGATGAAGCGTTGCAGAAGAATATTGATTACGTGTGTAGCAGTGGAGTTGACTGTGGGCCCATACAAGAAGGTGGGGCCTGCTTCGATCCGAATACAGTGCGGTCACATGCATCGTACGCCATGAACGCTTATTTTCAAACCGCTGGTCGCCATGATTTTAACTGCGATTTTAACCACACCGCCATCCTCACTTCCACCGACCCCAGTAAGATTGTTTGTTTCCTTCAACTCCTTCTAATTTAAATTTTGGCCCATTAATTTTGGAATTTGTAGGTTATGAGGCGTGCAGTTACCCGTTGGATGCAGAAAAGTTAACGGAAAAATCAGTGGCATCTGCGGCGGCGATTAGGAGTAGGATGGTGGGGTGGGTGGCCCGGGCATGTGTTGCGGTAGTTGCCGGCGGTGTTTTATTAATTTAAAACAAAAGTGGGATTGGGCTTTTTAGGGACAAAAAAGGAGCGTTGTTGGGGTTAGTGGTTTTTGGAGTTCATAGGAATCACATATAATATTTAATGCCATTTCTTTTGTATTTATTGTAATATTGGGTGGAAAGCAAATTTTGATGTATGAACTTGGCAAATTCGTTGATTCTAACTTTCACATTTTTAACGATTTAGTCGATGAATGACTTTATATTTTAGATGATTAAGTTGCTAAATAAGTTAAATTCCTAACCTATAATATTCCACTCCACGAGCTACCTTTCTTTTAATTAATAGTTTGTTTTTAATAGCTCAATACATATCGCACACTTTCTCCCATCGCAATCCCCAATTTCCCCTGCTTTGATTTCTCTAAAACCCATCTTCACGGCTGCCGGAATTTCCTCCGCCGCTCCTCCCGACACTTGGCTTGATTCGGTGTCGCCGTGGACTACAAGGAGCCGTTGATGGTAATAATAATGAAATATGAACATGAACAAAATCATTAGACCACAAATCACTGCCACCAACATCAACCCGCTTGCGATTGTTAATCTGGTCGTTTGGTGAAACGTACTGTGGTGAATTGGCCGTGTTGTGGATTCCGGGACCGGCGGAGGAGGTGGGGAACACATGGCTGATTGATTGGTTTCTTTTATGTAAAAAATACTTTTCAAATTTAAAATTTTGATCACAAGATTTCTATATTTTATTTTATATAATTCGTGATGTAGTTGTTGAATTAAATTCAAGAGTTTCCGTTCACATTAGGAAACTAATAATTCTCCTTTTCCTAAATCTATAAGGAATTAACTCGCACTTTCTATAAATTAAAAAAAAAAAATGTCACAAAATAAATTTCAATTATTATTAGTTTCATCTAAATACAATTACTTAAAATGTCACTTCTAATTTTTTCACTAGCAATACCATCGCTTGTACCTCCTCAATATGTTGGTTACGTGGTTGTGGTCTTCATGTTTCTCTTCATTTTCCTATGTTTCTACCTTATCAATTTATGTAGCGAAAGAGCTGTCAGATCTAAGCGCAAAAAGTTGCTCGAGACTTTAGAGATTAGAGTACCAAATTTTAGTTACAACGGAGATGATGACGACGACGATGATGATAAGAAAATTTGTATGATATGCCTTAGCGAAATTGAAGAAGGAGAGGAGTGTAGAAGGATGAGGAGGTGCCATCATGTGTTTCATAGGGATTGCATTGACCAATGGCTTACGATGAATTTTTGGTTTATAGTAAACCGTCGTTGTCCACTCTGTCGAACTAGAATTTTATAAGACATGTGTTGGTGTATGGATAATAGGTATTAAAAGAAAAGAAAAAATGTGGTATCAATCAATTGCATTGTTCTTCTGTTCAAAGAACACTTAGTTCATACGTTCTTTATTTAATTTTCTTTTCTTTAAGTCTTGTATTTTCCAAATAATTTGATATCTAGAAAGATCGATTAAAATCTCGTTTGGTTTGTGGTTTATCTTCGTTTTTATGTTTTCAAAAACAAAAAATACAAAGAAAATAGTTAAAACGTGTTTAGTATATATATGATTTTAAAAACAATTTCTAAAAACAACACTAAAAATAGTCCATTTTTGAAAACAATAAATTATCGTTTTCTTTGTTTTTAAATTTTGTTTTAAAAAATTGTGAATATAAGATATACAATGGAGCTTTTTTAAATAGAGAAAAACAAATAAAACCTACCTTTCAATCATAGGACACTTTAAATTTAAAATAAAACAATTCTAATTTAAAATAAAAACAATTCTTTTTTATTTCAAATAATCATAAGAAAACTTTGTAAATTTAAAAACAAAAAAAAAAGATACAAAGATTCCCAATATATATATAATAAAATCTTCGATTTATGTGTTAATTGAATTCTAAGAATTACCATTCCCATTAGGAAACTAATTATAATTCCCCTTTCCCAAAACCTATAAATTTAATCAGCTTCACAAAATTAATTATAATATGTCGTCTCCTATTTTTTCACCGCCGCCGCCGCCGTTTCACTCACTGATCGTACTTCCTCACTACGTTGAAGATTTGCTGATGGTCTCCATGTTTCTTTTCTCAGTACTATTTGTAGTCATTGCCAATTTATGTTGCAAACGATCCGAGACATCTGACGGCGGAGAGTTGCCGGAGAATCTGGACATTCAAGCACCGGTCTTTCATTACGGCGGAGATGAGGATGGCGAACAAGAATGTGTGATTTGCCTTTGCGAAATTAAAGAGCGAGAGAAGTGTAGAAAGATGAAGAGGTGTGGTCACGTGTTTCATAAAGTCTGCATAGACCGGTGGTTTAGGGTGGAGCGCCATTGTCCACTTTGTCGGACCTCCGTTTGTGTGGTGGTTGATCGCGGTGAAAATGCCATGGGTTCTTCTACATCTTCTTCGGCATCTTTGGACTAAATTTAATCTGGAGGGAATTTCTTAGGAGCAGTTGGGGTTATAAATATTGTTTGTGTAGATATTAATATATGAAATTTGAAGATATGGAGGAATGAATAATTAATATCTTTGATGGGTATATTCAACTTTTTGTTAGTGAAAGACAAAAAGATAGTACGAGTTCACTATTTAAATCATTCTGTTGTTCTTTTTATTAAAAAAGAAAAGAAAAGAGTAGAATGCATTATTATGGGGTGTGAGAAGAGATGTCCACGGGACGGGATCAGGATATCATTCTTTGCTCTCCATTTCATTCTCCATGAGATAGGGTCGGAGACTCGCACCAGTAATTAGCGGGATAGGTTTCGTGGGGGATTTTTGCCCATTTTTTTTTTAAATTAACCAATTAATTTAAATGTAAGAAAATTTTAATTAAATAATTAAATCTATCACTAAATGGTTTATTATGATTAATTTTATAGGATAATTGAATTTAAATTAAATTAATCAAAATGTTGGCTAAAAAACCAAAACTTTTTAATAAAAAGAAATAAATATAAATCAAATTATTCATGTATATATTCTATAGTTAAATATTAAATTTAAATATATTTATTATCTTAACCAATAAACAATCAACTTCAAATTTAAATGTATTATTTATATAATAATAACAACGTAATCTTACGTAATTATACTAAATAAATAATAAAGTATAATGGAGGTCGAGGTCAGGGAAGGCAAATTTTTTTCCATTCCTCTCCACTCCCCACTCCATGGGGCGATGGGTCCCGCCTTATGAAGAATTTAGACATCTCTAGGTGTGAGTTACCATCTGGAGAACATAGAGAGAAAAATAAAGAAGGGGGAGAGAAAGAAGAAAAACAAAGAAGAAAGACTTCAGCCAATTGAGGGTCGATCCGTGATTCGATCGAGCTAATTTTTTGATATTGTGTTCTTGGCAAAAAAAAAAAATCTACAATCTAAACAGTGAAGATTTGATTTGGAGCTACCTACAGTAAGATATAGTAGGTACTTGGTTTGAGACATTTCTAAGTTAATAGTGGTTACTATTTTGTGGTTTGTGGTTTAGTCTTACGCAAACTTATTGCATAGGATATCTCACTCAACACGTCACCCAAACGAACGCGTTGAATAATTGTATCAAATACAAAGTAGATCGTATCCATAGTTGATTATTAAAATAACGTCAAATATTAAAAACAATTATCCACCCACCCCACGTCTCCATTCCACCTAGAGGCTATGTGATGAAGGACAGTGAGGTATTACTGTCTGATGTGGGCGTTGATGAAGAACAGGGAGGTATTACTTTTTCTGTGTTTGAAGAAAACTCAGTCAAGGTTGAAGGAGCTGAACTTTTTCAAGAAACAAAGAGTTTGGTCGTAGACTGATCAACTTCGTGATCACACTGAGGCAAGCGAGTAGTAAATACAACAGTCCTTTTTATGTTTTTTTTTCTTTTTAATAAATTTATAGCTACGTTGAGTTGAATCGAATGGAATGATATATACCGATGGACATCTATCGGTGTACGTGGTGAGAAGTTATATTTTAAAATGTCTTTGCCAAATTTCTCCCCCATCTCCTACTATATTTTCACCTTCTATTCCACCGATACCCTCTCCGTCGTCGTCGTCATTTGGATTGTTGTATTTGACTGCGGTCTTCATATTGCTTCTCTTTATACTGATTTGTTTATACATAGTCGATATGTTTAACAAAAGAGTTAATAGACCCAACGGTGGAGAGTTGTCAGAGAATGTGGAGGCTGAAGCTCCAGTTTTCAGTTATGATAAAATCGACAACGAAAAAGAATGTGTAATTTGCCTTTGTGGAATTGAAGAAGGCGAAAAGTGTAGAAGGATGAACTCGAGCGGTCATGTGTTTCATAAAGATTGTATTGACGAGTGGTTTATGGTGGAGCACCACTGTCTACTCTGTCGGAACGTCGATCTAAACTCTGAATTCTGACAACCAGCTCTAATAACAACTCTGACGATTACCTCCTCTCATGCATGATCAATTCTAGTGACAACTACTTCTAATAATTAACATCGACATTCACTTTAGGGCAACCAATTTCTGAAAAAAAAAATTCTTATAATGATCAACTTTAGACACAATTACCTCTACTGGTCAACTCCACAAACACTTTGACCAGCCAACTTTATCATTCATGTCAAATGACTAACTCTAACAACCAACTCGATTAATCATATACTAAAAGAAAAAACAAAAACGAAAAAACTCGAGTGACAAAAGTATTTTTAAATATAAATTTGAAATTAATAGTTTATATCGAAATAGACACTACACATTTTGGCCATTATATTTTAATTAAATTTTATTGCTTTCCAAAATGTTCCTCGATCACCTATTTTTGTGCCTAAACAAGGATTAAAAAATTTAGATTTCGTGCCTAATAATTGTTCAATCAGGATTATTTGGGTTGTAAAAGATGTACAAATCGAACATCTGGATTGAGTCTAAAAAGTACTCGAACCCAATCCAACCTAACCCACTAACAACCCTGAGTAATATAACATAAAGAAAGATTTAAACAACCTACTTTACTAGTGATATTTCATTAATAACCTAAGCTTGAATGATATTTCATAATTGGATTTCTACATATTTTTGTGATAAATTTAGCATAGTATGCATTCTCTCTCTTATTTAACTTTCATAGTATTTATAATTAAAATTTAATATTAATTATTTAGAGAGCTTTTATTTTTAGTAATCATCAATTACAAAAATATATTATCATTAATGAGTGTTTTCCATTTAATTGTTTAGTATTTTATTCATTAACAAACATGTCATATATTCCAAAATATTAGAAATATGTTATGGTGATTATTTTCCCAAAATTATTCATCTGCTATCAAACTTGAAACAATTACCATACCTTGGATGAATTTTGTAACTTTTCCTAGCATTATTATTATATGATGGTATATATATATTTGTAAAATGACTAAATATATACATAGATAGATGCGACAAAGTAAATAGAATATATATTTTTGATAGAAATGGGTCCAAAATTATAATATATAGTATATATTATATAGCAATCTTAAATCTATAATTATTCTAAATATATTTAAAATAAACCTAATCTATATTATGAAACGTGGATGGAAACTAAGATTTGTAAATTTGTAAAATAACTAGAGAAGAAATAAAATCTCCTAAATTTAATGAAAATTAAAGTTTCCTTTTGGGATGGGTTTTAAAAATTTTAGAAAACACTACATAATTTTCATATTTTTTTTCCATATTTGTGTACTTTCAATTTTTTAAAATAAAAATCTAAAAAAATTATTGGTGTATTATGGACTTTTTTTTTTTTTTTTTTATGTATTATATTAGGTTATTCTTGAAAAAATTGGTTTATTCAAGTAATTTTAGGCTATTCAATTAGGGTTTTAGGGTAGAAAATATAAATACCCTAAAATAGGAATTTACACGTACAAATATTTGTTTCATTGTAAATTAGACAATTACATAAATACCCTTACCCATAAGGCCCATAAAATGGGAAATGGGCTCTCATTATGAATTGAGAAGCCGAATAGAAGATCTCTCATCAATGCTAAAGAATCTCATTCCTTTTACTACTCTTTCACTCTTCCAAAAACGTATCACTAAAAAAAGAAAAAATGAATTCTCCGACGGCCGTATCTCCAACAATCATGCCTCCACCGCCTCCACCTCCGGCCGAGTTTCCCCTCAACGTCCTCTCAACTCTAGACCTCGACTTCCTAAATTTCGCAGGACTCTCCGCTCTGGCTTTGATGATCGTCTACTTCGTTGTCACCTGCTACGAACGGAAATACTGGAGTCGAAACGGCGATATCGAAGGCGGACGGCTGCCGTCGGTAACGTCGGATGAATCTCCGGCAGCAGAAAGAGGGGATTCATCGAGAAGACGGCCGTCGTCGAGGGCAGTGATTTCGACGAAGCTGTTTCAGTACGGAGAAAGAGGGATAAGAGGGAAAAATGCGGATTGTTCGATTTGTTTGGATGAATTTAGTGAAGGTGAGATATGTCGAATGCTTCCAAAATGCAAACACGTTTTTCATCGATTTTGTATCGATCAATGGCTTCCTAATGAACGCAATTGCCCTGTTTGTCGTTCCCCTGTTTATGTTCGTCTCGTTCGTTCCTTTCCTTCTTGAGATTTATTTTTTATTTTGAATTTCTAATTGTGAATAATTTTTATTTATTTATTTTGAGTTTTTGATTGGGTTATATTTGATTAGATTTTGGAAAGATTCAAAAACTGATTATTGATTTGTTAGTTGTAGTGAATCATAATTTTGTTTTTGTTTTTGAGATGTTTATGGATCCATTTCATTGACGCATTCTTGGTGTGTAAATTTTACATGAATGACCTAAATTTTGTTTGGATAAATGAAATTTAAGATCCATCATGGGTTAAATCAAATACAATTCCACATACCTTATGTTTAATTTAAGTTAATGGTGGATTCAAACATGCCTAATGGATAAGATTACATGTTGCACAACCATTAAACATACCTTAAAATTAGTTGAATATGAGTGCACTAAATACTATCTATGGTTCGACTTTTCACTTCACCAAACCCCTTTTATACTGTAACCACATGGATATTCAATCCGATAGCAGTTGATTCTCATATTTTGGTACCTAAATATTTTTTTGTTTATTTTTTCTATTAGTCCTAAGAATATTCTATTAAAATAAAATTAGTTAAACATAATTTATCCTTTATTTGGATTTGGATTTAAAAGAAAAATATTCAGGGAAAGAGGCATGTTCCAATATTTTATTTTATTTTATTTTCGGGAATAAAAAAGGGTGAGATTTTTATAAGGGCCTTTTCAAATATAGTAATAAGATTTTCACTTTTTGTAGGTAAAATTTCACGGAAAAAACTATTTTTTTGGGTAATTTAAGTTTGTAAAAAAGTTTGAATTTTTATTTTATAATTTTTATATTTTTAACTAAATAGCACTTTAAATTTGAATGAATGACTCTTTTCCTCTAGTTAGGGTAAATTTAAAAGTTAGACTCTAAATTATATATATATATATAATTGAACCCTCAAAACTTATAAGTTTAAGATATTCAAATTGAAAACTTAAATTTGATATAAATTAAAATAAAAACAAACATTTTTGAAAAGGCTTCTTGATTCAATACAACACCTTCCACATCAAACATAATCACTTTCCTAAGCCCATTCCAATTTGGTTTATCACATCACAATTGAGTAAAAAATCTTTAAAAATTTTCCAAATACTAAAAGGATTCCAAATTCCATTTTATTATATATATATAACAGTTAAATCCATCATATTGATCATTGCTATCTCCAAACTCTCCATATCTTCCAACATTCATGTCTTCTAAGATCATCTTCCAACCGGCACCTTCAACATCATTGCTATCTCCGCCGTCGTTTACGATGACATTTTTTATTCTGGGCGTCATTTTTATCATCGTATTTTTAGCCTTCTTCGTTTTTCATTACTACCATTATCGCCTTTGGCTTTACCGAACAAGAACCCTAGACATCGAGCAACGACTCCACGAACACCATGCAATGCAACTCTTTACTCAGCTTCAAGCTGAAATCATAAGTCAACGACGGACTACGACACAAACGAACATGACAGAAGAAGCTTCCTCTGCTGCCATGACAGTCGCTTATAAAGACACGATTAAGAGGATGGATGAAGCCGGTTCAGACGAATGCGCCATTTGCATTGAAGAGTTTGAGGAGGAAGAGATTTGTGGAGTTGTTGAGAGTTGTGGCCATTGTTTTCATAAGGATTGCATGGATGAATGGTTAAAGATTGAGAGCCGGTGTCCATTGTGTCGTTGTTTGGTCCATGTTGTATCTCATAATAACAATAATTCCCAAGAAAATGAAACTTAGAGAATGTGTGATTTTTAGTCTTGTAGTATTTAGGGTTTAAATGTCATTATTCTTTAGTATTAGGGCAAACATATAAAGTCATTAAGGTTTAGTATGGTGCTGATTTTCTGATATCTCGATCGAGAATATATGACTTAATCCATTTACTTTATTTGTAGCAATGAATTTCTTTTGTATAGATGTTACACAGTTTATTAGTTGGTTGGCTCAAAATATTACAACATTTTCAACTTTTTATTGATCAAAGGTTTTGTCAGATAATAAAAATTTAGGAATTTAAACAATTTATTGCGATTTTTTCAAATGTCGGTATTAAAGTAAATGCATAGATGGTGTTTTCAAATTAAAATTTGTTTAAGACTCTAAATGACTTTATTTATGAAAGTTGAAGGGGTTTCACTCAGTTTTACACAATAGTTTTTCACATGAAACATAATGAGGGCGTAAATTTGTAGACTTACAAAAGTTTTAAGATTAAAGTTTAGATGTATAAATTAAATTTATATATTTTTTTTCTAAAATTTGATATATATTTTTGTATGTACAACAACAACTTTTTGCATGAAATGTCGTGTTAATTATTGTTGAGTTACGTTCACTTTACTTATTTTCGTATTGTTTGAATAAACCCACCTTGATAGGTAAATGAAAAAGGAAATCATGTAAAACACTATAATTGAGGCTACTTAAAGGGGTAAAAGAGTCTTTTTGCACTTTGATTCTCAACCTAGTGTAGAGATGGAAAATCATGTTTTTGAAAATCAAATCTTGTTTAAACTCTAGATTAAGCTGATTTCTTTTCCAAATAAACGGGAGGTTGTGAGCTGGATATTGTTGTTTTTTTTTAATGAATATGAATATAAATTTTGTATAAATTTTAAATGTCTAGAATAATTAACGTTGTTTTTATCTGAATACATAGTATAATTTATCTTTAGAAGTTAATATATTTACGTTTGATGTAGAAACTTTAAACATAAAATCCAAAATTAAATTAAAATGTTTTCAAAAAACCAAAATTAAATAATTACTAATTTTTAATTAAAAAATGATTATCACGAAATCTTAAAAACTTAATTTTGTGAAAAACACGATAAAATCATTAAAGCATTCATTTTATTTGCTAAGAACATGTGGGAGTATCCATTTGGCAAAAATAACAAAACATAAAACTAATCAGGTTTAAATCCTATTTTGATAATTTAGATTGTTCAAATTGACTTATATCCACAACTTCTATAGAGTTTTTTAAGTTTTACTTTATATTCGAGAGATTGTAACCAATACACTATATTGAAAATTAATACAAAGTTCAAAATATTCCACAAATTAAATTGAACAATTCAACGAGATTAAAATAAGTTTTATTTTTCAAAAGTTCATGAACAAAATAGAAGAAGATACTAGTTTAGAAACCAAAATAAAATTTTAACCAATTGAAAATTGTCAGAGAAGAAAAAGCTCATTGAAGACACGAAATTTCCAATTTTTGAAGTATATGAGTAAAATCAAAATTTTATTTTATTAAAACGTAAGTTTATAGCAATAAACTAACTACATATTGTTCTTCAACTTTCTAAGTAAAAGTGACAAAATGAAATCCAAAGTTTGATAATTAATCTCCTCAAAAATAAAAAAATATATTAGGGTTTCACGACGACGACACAAACGCAGCTCCGGCAAAGCGGACATTCTCTCTCCGTTTTGAGCCACCGATCGATGCAGCTACAATGAAATATGTGGCCACACTTTTTCATCAATCGACACTTTTGCCCATCTTCAAATTTATTCAAGCAAATCACACATTCATTATCATCATTGTTCTCACTTCCCTTAGCTTCCCTGTAAATGAAAACCATGGCCTCAATCTGCACAATCTCCCGCTCTCGAAACACCGGCCTTTCTCTGACCGTCGCATCGTCTGAATCTGATTCATTATTTCTAGATCTGGTTTTGAAGAAGAGAGTGAAGGAGATGAAGTATAGTATAATGACGAAACATATGGTTGCCAGACCCACATACTCATCCTCCAAAGTCTGTTCAAAAGCGGCAGCGACACCACTCATTGGCACCGGAGAAGCGGCAACATGCGGCGACGATGACATGATATTGTTTCTTTTAGAAGCTAAAAATTCACGAAGAATAACGAGGGGAAGTTTATGGGTTTTATTTATAATTAAGTGGCCTTTTTATTTCGTAATTCCTTTTGGAAAATCTTTTATGTTTTATGAATTTTAATTATTTTAAGAGTGGGAATTTGTTTTTTTTCCCGAAAATTTTGTTATTTTATTATTTTTGTATATATATATTTGATTTCTTTTAGATATATATATTTGCATTTTATGTTTAATGAATGTTATCTTGATAATTGATAGATAGTTTAAAGACAAAGTGATTCAATGAAAATAGGTTGCATTTGCATATATTGACAGACAATTGCTTGGAAATAATTTAGAAATTAAATCTCATTTTAAGCCATTGTTTAAAATGTGGTTGATGCAATATATATTTATAAAAAAACATAAAAAAATAATCACAGTTACCAACAAAATTTCAAATCCTATCAATAATAGATATTGTATAATTTCTATAATGATTATATTATGTAAATATTTTAGTTTATTTTACTATATTTGAGAATGCTCAATTAATGTATCTTTTTTCTATTATAACAATTGTCAGGGTGAGAGATCGAACCTTTACCTCTAGAAAATTGAGGATAAACATTTGAAAATATTTATATATCCTTGAAATTTGAAAAACTAATTGTTCTATTATATATAAATTTTCATTTTATATATCTAATGAAACCTTGTTTATAAACAAATTGAGGACAAACATTTGAAAATAATTGATTTAATAAAAATAGAGGTAATGTTAAACTTTTTTAGATATGTGTTGGTGACATTTTTTAAAATTGGATCCTAATTCAAAACAACTGTTTACAATGTGTTTGATGTAATATATTTAGGAAAAATATAGAAATAGTTGCAGCTATCCACCAAATATCATGTTAAATATAAATTATTATTAAGAACATATTTTATGTTATAAATTGCGTATAAAGTATTAGTTTACAATATTATATAATTTATGAAAAATAGGTGAATCTAAAGTAGTAACTCACAAATTAATAAAACACAATAATGTCACATGCATGATATGAGATAGGTAGTCGAATAGAAAAGATATAAGAATGAGTACACATTAATTGGTAATTAAGTTCGATGCAACCACACCTACGTCTAAGGGGTATAGTGCTCGTTAAAAAGAATTTCACGTATAGAGTTAAAGCAATTCCAAAGGAAATACTTAAACGATAGTACACATTATCTTGACTCACAAAGAGCTTACTCCTAACAAAAACTTTAGGCTCCCCTAAACCCGAGACTCCTGATTCTTTTGAAGCTTCACAACTCTTTTCATGTTTAAGACAACCTTCAAACATCTTTTCTTAAGCTTCCTCTAAGAAAGGGGTTTCTTCATTGATGTATCTTGAAATGGACACATGCATGATATCAATTCTAATTTGGCATTATAAAAAATTGTCATCATCATATGGATATCCGTTAGCAACTGCCATCGACTTAATTTATCATAGAATAAGTATGGTGATGTGGGCAGGATATCGATTATAAACTGACATTACAAAAACTGTCATCATATATGTACAATGACACATGATTGGCTGACAGTTATAAAATATTATTGTAAATAACTACCATCAAATATGCACGATACTGTATTTCTTATGACAACTTTAAATTATCATCGTATAGTCCAACCGTGATAGTATCTTATAATAACACGTAAAAAAGATGGGAGTTTGAAATCTTTTACTACACATATTGGGTGAGTTCAAAAGTGTCATATATGAATGAAGTCCATAGGTTAAGCTTTGTGATTTGATATGAAATCCAAAAGTAGGGTCAAACATGTTATATAGTTTAATATATAAAGGGAAACAATCAACCATTGAAGCAAGGAATCTTGCTTTTTAATTGTCTCCCCCCCCC
>JBBPDJ010000004.1:1235593-1249869 GCA_037974625.1 Cucumis cinereus
ATATAAATATAAATATAAATATAAATATAAATATAAATATAAATATAAATATAAATATAAATATAAATATAAATATAAATATAGGGAGGTATACATATTTTAATAAAAAAAGAAAAAGATGTAGAGAGTTTAGAAGTGGGGTAAAAGAATATTGAATAGGACAACCAAAGATGAGCATCATCCTTCATCCTCCTCCACCACACCTTCTCACTCACTCCCTTCTCTTCACTTCACTTCCTTCTTCCTTTCTCTTACACTCTCACTCTCTCAATAATCCCTTACCCTTAATTCTCTCTCTCTTCTCTCAAAATGGTCACTCCCATTTCCCATTTTACCCCTCTCCATTTCCTCTATTTCCTCCTCCTATCCTCCTCCCCCATCCTTGCCCTAAACTTCTCTTCCCTTCTCTCCTCCTTCCCTGACCTCTCCGATTTCGCCGCCCTCCTCTCCTCCTCCGCCCTCGTCTCAGATCTCAACCACCGTACCTCCCTCACCCTCCTCGCTGTCCCTAACTCCTACCTCGCCGCCTCCTCCGATCTCACCCACCGCATCCCCCCTTCCTCCCTCGCCGATCTCCTTCGTTACCATGTTCTCCTTCAATACCTCTCCCCTTCCGACCTCCGCCACATCTCCCCTTCTGGCAAGCTCGTCACTACTCTCTTTCAAACCACCGGCCGTGCCACCAGTGACTTCGGTTCCGTCAACATTACTCGCAACCCTCTCGATGGCCTCGTCTCTGTTCATTCCCCTGTTCCCTTCTCTTCATCTAATGCTACGGTTCTTACTCTTCTCCAGAATCTTCCTTACAATGTCAGTATCTTTGCGGTTAATGCTCTTCTTGTTCCTTATGGATTTGATCTTATGGCCTCCGAAACGCGTCCGCCGTTAGGCTTGAATATTACCAGGGCTTTGATTGATGGTCATAATTTCAATGTTGCTGCTTCTATGCTTTCGGCTTCTGGTGTTGTTGAGGAATTTGAAGCGGATGAAGGTGGTGCTGGGATTACGCTTTTTGTTCCTACTGATATAGCTTTTTCTGACCTTCCTGGGACGGTGAAGCTTCAGTCACTACCCGCGGATAAGAAGGCTGTTGTGTTGAAATTTCATGTCCTTCATTCTTATTATCCTCTTGGGTCTTTGGAATCCATTGTGAACCCTGTACAGCCGACCCTTGCGACGGAGGATATGGGCGCCGGTAGGTTCACGCTTAATATTTCGCGAGTGAATGGCTCGGTTGGGATCAATACAGGCATTGTTCAAGCATCAGTGACTCAGACGGTGTTTGATCAGAATCCGGTAGCCATTTTTGGGGTTTCGGAGGTGTTATTACCGAGAGAGATTTTTGGGAATAATCCAATGATGACGGCTAAACCTAGGAATGAAATTGTGGGTAATGCTCAGCCACCGGAAGGAATGGCTATGTCGCCGGAATCCAATGGACCACCATTGCATCTTTCATCTCCACCTGGGTATGGTGAGGAAATCCGATCGGTTGCCGCCATTAACGGCGGGGTGAATTTCTTCCTTACTCTATGTAGTTGTTGTATAGCAATAGCATTGTATTTAATTCAGTAGATTAATATTTGATTGATTTTTCCCCGTGATAATTGTTTTCCATATTACGGGTTTTTTCTTTTCTTCTCCCTTTCTAATTTACACGATGATGAATCGAATTGGGGGCTACAAAAGCAGCGGCCAAAAAATTTGTGTTCTTGTAATTGTTCTGTTGATTTCCTTTCACAATGGTCTGTAAATTAAAGAGAGGATATTGATTTTTGGGATCTGGGTTTGTTTCAATTTTGGATTTTGTTGCAGATTTATGAGAAGCAAAGAAGAAGAAGAAGAAGAAGAAGAAGAATTTGAAGGGGATTTTGTTTCTTTTATATTAATTTTTGCTCAGAATTTTATGATGCTGTTGTTGAGTTGTTTGTTTTTCCTGTGGTACAGATGAGTTGTTGATTACTCATCTGTTCTTTCTTCTAAACAGATGAGGTTTTGTTTGTTTCTTTGGTTGCTGCAATTTCAGGGCTTTAATCTTTACAAGGCAATCTCCCAGGATGAGCTCAGGTAATTCTCAATCATATTTCTTTTTCTTTTAATGTCTTTTAATTCATAGTTTGGATATTTGTTTTTTTGGATAAATTCTAATTTTGACTCTAACTTACTGCTTATTCTTCATTTGTACATAGTTTAAGGATTAGTTTTGATGGAATTGATATCTTCTATTTATTAAGTTTTCATGCTTTGATGAAGATTTTTTGCTCTTGTATTTTGGATTCTTTAGTCCAAAAATGAGATTAAGAGAATCTAGTTTTTATGGTTCGCTTAAATATTTTCCATGAATTTCTCATGGTTATAAAAAAATCGTAGAAACTAATTATAATTTTTTTCCAATTAATTGCAATATAAAAACTAAATTATAGCTTTTAAAATTATTTATATTAAAATCAAACATTCCCGCGTCTGAACCAAATTTATAACTTATCTTATTTTTGCAAGGAAACATTTGCTTAAAAAGATTCTTTTAAAGTATGATTTTTGTATAATCTTTAAGTTTTTTTTCATAATTATTATTATTAAAAGATAAAAGGTCGATCGGGATTCTAAAATAGAAGATATTATATATAGAGCGTTCACAAATATTAAAATATGTTGTTTCGATATATTCTTGTTAGTATAACAATCGTAGAAATGAAAGAGATCAAAATTTCGACATTGATTGATGTGGAAATTAAAAAAAGATGTATGAGATTAGGTGGAATGCCAGCTGGAAAGTGTAAGTACCCAACTGTGAGCTCCAAGTGGATGACAGGGTGGCATTATCTGTGCTCACCCCTTTTTCCCAATTTCACTTATTACTGTTATTCTCTTTCACCCCACCCCTATTTCTTTCTACTAATTTTACTCTTTTCTTCAACGCATAATTATCCTATTAATTTCTAGATTTGGAATTAAAAACTATTAAAATTGTGTTCTTTCGCTAGACCGTACGACTTGTTCGATAAGTTTGAGTATAGATCACCATATCTATACGTGACTAAGTCAAGAGTACGACTCTAATACTATTTATTAAAGGTGTTCGAATCGTTCTGGGTGTAAATAAAGGTTTTGGTCGAGCAGATTTAGTATTATGTATTTAATTATCTTAATTAAAATTGAATGAGTTCTTTTAGATTTTTTGGTGTTTGTTTATTTTTATTTTTTTTTCTTGATAAAATTATCTATATTCTAATGTTTCAGTTAAATGTTTTATTTTCTTAGTTTTTAATTTTTTAAAAGCTTTATATAAACTAACAACTATGAAATTTAAAACATTAATTTTTTTTAAAAAAAAAGTAAAATTATTAATATTTTGAAATCTCTGAAGCATCTCACTAAAAAACAAACGGAAAAAAACAAAATCCGAAATAATTACAAAATAGCTAATAACAAGTTTACAACAAGAAAATCAAACAAAATATTAAAAAAAAAAAAATCCTTTTTTCTTATACATAATATATAATATATGAAGGATCATGCATGGACGTACATATTTGAGGTGACCAAATATAGATTAATAAAATACCATGACAATTCATATCCAATCCAATAAATAAATGAGTTATGATAGACTAGCTAGGTTGAGTTGATCAAACTTTGACTTCGGACTAATGTTAGCGAGTTGGAGCCAAGTTTGGATCGGTTGGTGAGGTTGACATCATTTATCCATGCGACCAATTTTTAGGTTGTTAACCAAGATAGAATTATCTCAATCTAAATACGTTTAATTTTGGAATTCCTATGATCGAGCCACAAAAATGAAAATTACATTTTTTTTGTATAGGTAGTAACTTTCACATCATCATAATGTCTCAAATTCAGATGTGATTTTCAGTTAATTCATACGACTTCTTCCTACTAAATTCAAGACCTTACAGAGTTAATAAGACATGAAATTGATATTTTATAATCATATAGAACCCACAACTCTTTGTACTAAACAAGAAGCGGAGTTAAAACTATCACCGACTCTAATTCCTAAGTATTTTTCTAATAAAAATATGTTTGGAAGTTTGACTTTTACTCATATTTCCATACATTCAACTTTCAAACCAAATCTTTAGAATTATAACCCTTATCACTAACAAAACCCTCTTCATTTCTTTTCTTCACTCAATAATCTCACCATCTCCCTCTCTCTTTCACTACATTTTATTTTAATGGCATTTGGTGGCATCTTTTTATTGGCTCTTTCTGCCCCCATAACCTAATCTTCAAACTTCATTCCAAATTCCACCATTTCCCATATGAAAATAAGTTTTAAAAAAAGCATCTTTAAACTCTTCTCATTCTCATATCCTTCAATTAACAAATCCAAGAGTTTATGGCCACTCCTTTCCATGATTTGCAGAAACAAGCTTCTTTCTTTTTCAAAGACAAAATCAAGACTGCTGGATTAGCCCTCACTGCTGGATTAACCTCGCCTGAAATTTGATGTATGGATGAGTTACTTCCCTATATATGATCTTCCAAATTTCTATTGTTGTTCTTTTGCCTTTTTGATTGACTGAAGAAGCCATTCATGGGAACCCTGATGCAAAAACTAGAACCTCTGATTATCATGGACAAAACCCATCATTCATATATGTCCTTACCTCTCTTTCTTGTTCATAGCTATTTAATTTACTTCATATTTGATAAATTGTTTTTATAGAAATTCTTCATAAAAACGAAGATCAGAAGCCAAATGTTTATCAAACTAAGCCTATCAGTTTCTCACCATTTCTTTATCATAGACTTCATCATTGTTATGAAGTTTCAGCCAATTGATGTAGCCTTTAAAGAACTCAAACTGTCTACAATGTGTCCTTTTGGGAAGGGATAGTCTTCAAAGAAACAATAAGTTTTTTATTTTTTTCTCTTAAAATATAGTTTTGATTTTAAGTGTTGCATTTGCTAATTACTCAAATTTATGGTAATTGGGTTCCAGGCAGATTGGTGAAAAGAAGAACTCATCATTCTTGAACATCACTTGACTCATGGACCAGAGAGTGTAGCAAAGGATCTGTTCTCAAGAATGAGAGGGAAAAGGCAAGAAAATTGACAAGAGAGATTCTTGGATTTGGAAGCTTCTCATTCTTGAACATTCATCTAAGTCACACATTGGAAGATATGGGAAGTGCAATTCCAACTTCAACAGTCTTGACAAATCTTCACCAAGAACATCATCAGGTGTTGTAGATAGCCAGAAGATCAAAATACTCGAAACTCGAGAAAGCGTCGAAGAAAACTTTTTGGTTTAGGAAGAGTTGCATAGAGATGGGATGATGATGATGATGGTGTGTGCAATGTGAAACCTCTTTTGAGTGGTAAGAGGGAGGAGTTGAAGAACAAATTTCAAGTGATGAGTATCATCCTTTCGTCCACGACGAACCGAAACGAATTCCTCATTGCTTTCAAGATTGGGAGAGATCAGAGGAATTGATTTGTTTTGAGTTCCATTCATGAATTCAAATGTCATTACTATCAATTTTAATTAATTATTAAATATAAATATATTATTTAAACTTCCTAAATTTTAACTAATACATTTATCATTTATATTTTATGTTATCTTAACTATTAAATCTAATTATTACTACATTATTTGTTTTCTTTAGTTTTATTAAATAATTATTTAGCTTTGGATTCTATATACATATTAGTAAATAAAAAACATTCACTTAACTTTCAAACCTTAATTATACGGCATATCCAAAAACAAATATTAAAATTATAAACATTTAATATATATATCTATATATATATATACATATATATATATATATATATATATCCATAAAACAATATATGCGTTCTAAACTGCCTCCAAAGGGATTCAAACCTTTTGTGGCACTTATTTTATTTACCTACTATCATAATTTGATGCAAAGAACAATTACCCACCTGATCATAATTAAAGTGTAGACTATGTTGAAATTTGAATATCATTGTCCTCGATAATCTTCACTTAGTCATTAATTTTGTTTTCATTGTTGAAAATATTAACTAGGGATTTTTTATTTCACGGGTATCCTAAACTCCGATGAAGTGGGCATCTAGTCTATCATTTGTTTTGCAGTATTATCGTAAGATGCCCTGACATTTGGAGATTCTCCAAGATCCTAGGATGTCTAGATGGAGGGGTGAGCATGATAGACCAAAAAATCGAGCTAACTGATGTCGGTTTGAAAAAAAAATTTATTTTGGAAAATTTCAAAAAATATTTAAAAGAATTAAACCGACTGACGATCAACTTTTACTCCTCGACGGTTGAGGTAAGTTCGAAAAAATTTACTAAACCAACTAGAGTCGGTTCAGTGGTGGTTTGTTCGAAAAAACCGACCCTGACCGACCGATGGTAGACATATTGAGTCGGCAACAAAGGTCACTCTCATCCATACAAGTCAAAGCACAATTTTCATGAGCAGACTAGAGTTCATAAGTCATTCATGATTGAGATTGAAATACAAGGTTATCGATTGAAATATTTATCTTTACAGGTAATGACGTTACAACTAGAGATTTCATATTTTGTGTCTGATCTCATACAATCTCATTGCAAGGGATATCCTCGCACTCATATGTCTCCACATGAACAATTTTGATCAAATCGTTTGTAACACTTACAAGTTTTGTAACATTTACCAAGCGCGTCATATTTTCATAGTGTTATTAAAATAAGGCACCGAACTTTATCAATATTGTTTAAGATATATGCATTAACCTTGGATCTTAGTTCCAAACTAGTAGTTTGTAATTATGGAAACAAATTTTATATAAAATTCTTAATTTTATATAAAATTTGTTTCCATAATTACAAACTACTAGATTTAGAACATAAATCTCAACTAGGAGTACATGCCCTCCTCGCCCCTTTCCCTTCATAGATCCACCCCTGCCGACCTACTGGATCTATTTTAAAAATTCTTAACACATTTTTTTTTATCTTTATTTTTTCTCAAATTCTTAAAATTTTTACTTCTTAACCAAACTTTACATGAAATTGATGAGAGAAAGCCTGAGACTATATTTCAAACTGATATACATCATCTCATCAATTCTTTAATCAAAAGGAAAAAAAAGAAATTAGTATGAATGAATTATGAAACATAATGTGAGCATAGGTCAGCACAGAAATCAGGATGGGACCAATGTCTTTACAATATCAAATGTCTAAAACTCTGACAAATCGTTTCTTTTCATCTTAAAATCACTTCTTTTTCTTCTGCATCGATACAGAACATACACATCAAGTTTCCACTTCTTATCCTAGCTTTTAAGCTACATAAAATTAATCACAAATCTGGTTGCATTCGAATTGCTATACTCATTGCTGTAACATTGTGCGTGACAAGTTTTGTAATGTGATATATAGCCTAAAAGTTCAGAATCTCTCCATTTAAATAAGATCTGGGTAACCCTAATAAGAAATTATTTTAACCTAGAACAATTTTAAATCAAATGCACTAAACTCCTTTTATAGTATTTAGAGTCTGTGACTTGATGTAGAACAACTGCATTTCTAATATTTTTTTGTCAAAACTTAACAATACCCTTGTCCTTCAACCGAACGAAAGAACAGACGAGCCAACAATGCATACATTTCTAGACGACAATGCCTACACAAGACCAATTTCCAAAACCCTAACAAAACTTTTCCACATTTTCTTATAAACTCAAACTTTTATGCATTGGTGTATGGATCACACACATACATGAATTATGTATGAAATTGAGGAGAAACCCCATATAGAGTTGTGGGAGTAGGCCTCAGCTTTATACAATGAATAGTGATGAATTGGAGCAGTCACTCTCATATTTTGGTTTCATTTTTCCATATATAATTAAGTTTAATTTCTTCACTCTCACAGAACCCTTCTTTCTTATGGCTTTTGTATTTCTTTTTTCAATTTTTTTTTTATTTTTATAGAAAAAGTGTTTTATACATAAAGAGACCTTTTCTAATCAGCAGTCTTGCAACTGTCATTTTCCTTCTTTATTTCTGAATCCCACAAGGGATCGATTGAAAAATAGGTTTCATTCACTTATTTTTATCTCTCTCACTCTCTCAGTTTTTCTTTGAATTTAAATAATAATGCTACCATTTACTTTTTCGTTGTTTAGTCACCGATTGATCTAAAAACTTACGATAAAGAATATAGACATAATTTAATATTATATCAACGCTTTAATAGTCTCTTTGACTAGTGGGTACGTTTGAAATATGTTGAAGATCCAACTATACAAATGAAAATCGGTATTAATTGGAAAGGAAAGAATATTATAGGGGTTTGAACAAAGGACGTCTTCATTCGATGACATGATAATATGAGATTCCATATCAAAACCAATTGGGTTTAGGGTTTAGGATTCCATATAAAAAAACAAGGTACTTCTTTGGGTTTACTATTCTAGGATTGCATCCCCAACTTTTTAGAAGAAAAGAATACTTGTTTGAAATTCATGAATGCCAATACCATATTAAATAACATAGTTTCATCTCGAAACTAATTGACAATGATGAAAATAGTTTAGATATCTTATAAATACTGTGGACCCGAGAGACACCATCTTTTTGGACTTTGTATTTTTAAAAAGTTCATTTGATCTCTATAATTCCCTCTGTTTAATTCACAAAATCGACGAGTCATTACTCTTCGATTGAGGATCATGACTACCACTAAACTTAGTTTAAAAGTTTAAGGAACATTCATGGAATCGTTAGGTCCTCCATGGATTCGGCCGAGGCCATTGGTACGGTATCGAAATCTCCACACAAACTTGTATAATATATTTTTGTTGATCCATAATTCAATTTTGGACAAATTTTAAACAACATTTTATTCTCTTCTTCTATATTTATTTTTCCTGCTCCTGTTTTTTCTAAAAGATCTTTTCTTTTCTCCTTAAACAAAGAAAAGATAAAGAATAAAAACACCAAGGAATCGGTGGATTTCTTAATTCAAACGGTTAGTAATATTGATCTATAATTTAATAGACTTAATCACTGATACTCTGAAAGATGAATCTAAATTTTGTTGAAACAGATTTGTATGGTAAAAATAAAGTAGTTATCACATACATTTGTTTTTTATTGAAAAAATAAATAAATTACCAAAATAGAGCCAAAATTATTACTAAATGAGTTGAGACGTAACTTGTATTAAAGAATTTGAAAACATAGACTAACTAAAAATATAAATAAATAAAAATAATAAAATATGATTTAATATAATATAAAATAAATAGAATGATTTATTTGTTTAGTGAATTGTTGATTTATTTAATTAAATTGATAATGATGATTATAAGAGATGGGGACATGATGGTCGGAGATGGGAAGCAAAATCATGAAGCATGAGCATTTGATGCAATTATATGCCATCAGAGTGCGTATAAATAAATAAAAATAAAAATAAACTATTTTTTTTCTTTTATTATTATTATTATTATTATTATTATTATTCAAACTAATTTTCACATTGCCCCCACATTAATCAATCATCTCTCTCTCAATCCCTTTTTTTTCTTTTCTAATATTATATCATTCAAATTCCTTAAATTAAGTTATTTATTTATTGATTTTTATTTGTGGGTTTTTGAAAAAGAAAAGAAATAGAAATAGAAATAGGAAACATGGTGGGAGTCAAAACAGGCAATAATGGAGGGGGCAACATGAGAATATAGTTGACTAAATAAGAGTGGTGAATTTGGGAATTTAGAAACAAATGGGGGACCAAAATGAAAAGAAAAAAGAATGGAGAAACAAAGTTATGTGGTCCTTCAATCTTTTAAACTTTCGATTTTCCCCCCTAGCATGCGGTGAAATCCAAGGCAATCCTAATGGTTCCCTAAATTTTTCATCAACATATTCAATCATTTTATATCTCGTATTTCTATACATTTTGTAAAAGTAATATCCTCAAAATTTCATTAATATGAATGAAAGATATACAAAATTGCAGAAACATTTCCTAAAGTATGTTGCTAATTACAATTACAACTTCAAACTTCTATCGTAGAAATTGAACCCTCAAACTTATACAATTGTTATAGTATACTGTAACGACGATGACAAATAGAAGAAAGTCCAAATACAAATAAAGACATATATGCATGTCAAGGAGGTTCCACCCACATTCAAATTAGGAATCCTAAGGGTAAAGCAAACAATCTCTATCACAAAACCAAAAATGATGAAGACATTAAAAAATGGGCAACATTGTAGGACCCACTTGATCCTCACATTCTTCCTTTTTTCTTCTTCTTTTTTTTTTTATTGCACAAAATAATATGATGATTGGATCTCATTCTCATCTCTTTTTTATCTCCTCCCACATTGTACTATTGCCTATACCCTACCATTTCCATTTTACTATAATTTAAAAAATGAAGAAAAATTATTTTAAACGATAAATTGTTGAAAATATTTATAAATATATCAAAATATCGCAGTCGATTTACTATAGACTATGATAGACTGTGATAGATAGATCTATGTCTACACGATACATATAGATACAAACAATAGGCTATTGTGGTTTATTGCGATCTATCACAGATAGACAATGATATTTTGCTATATTGATAAATATTTTGGTTTATTTTGCTGCAATTCAAAAGTACGTTCATTTCTATATACTTTTTCAATAAAAATTGCTTTTTATGTGTTGTGTCATTTAAGTTATGTCCATCTTTTTTTTAGTATATGTGTTGGATGATAAGTTTGGTCCATCTAACAACATTTTTATTTTTAGGGTTTAGAGTGTTTTTGTCCCTTTCATGGTGGAAAATTTCCTAAGTTATCATGTTGATGAGGTCATCTATCTTGAATTTTGTAGCAATCTACCATAATTAAAAATAGTATATCATAAAAATAGTAATTAAAATATAAGTATAAATATAGTAAAAATGTAGAATGCAAGTCAAATATATTTGCCCCATATTTGATTAGTTCTAGACTCTAGTGATGCATATTTTTTTATTCTTTTTAGAATGATTTAAAAACGTTATGGTTTAACTACTGTCAAAGTAAGCTTAGTACGACATAACTAGTATAATCACTTTTCTTCTTAAAGTTGAAAATTTGATCTCTCCATCCCACGGTTATGCTAAATAGAAGCTTAAAATAAAACCCGTGGCGGATTCATAACTTCATACTAGGAGCTCGAGTTCATAAATGGTATTGGAAGTTTAATTTATAGTCATTCTTTAAACTTAAAAGAGTTTTTCATAGATTTATAAAGTTTCTAAATTTAATATTTCAATGATATTGTTTGTAATATAACTTGTTAGGATTGTCAGTTTCAATCTAAGTCGATTCATCGAGGATTCAAATTCTCCACACTTTTTGACCTAAAAAAAGAACTTTTAGAATCAAATTAATAAAATATTTTGAAATATATTTAAAAATCTTGAACATACTAAGTCATCCATCATCAACAAATCATTTATAATTTAATCATAGACAAAATAAAAAACATTTGTCAAAGCTCCACGAGACCAAAACCTTTGCATTACTTTTATTTTCCTTAAAAAGTTAAATTTGAATTCCTTAGGGTTTGAGTCTAATTTAGATTTCGTACTCAGATTTCAAAATGTTATACCAATGAACCCTCAGTTTTGAATTTAATTTCTCGGTTTCATCCTGTTACATTTTTACCATTGAATTTTTAGTTTAGTTTTCATTTAGTTTCGAGGTAACACTATTTTATACTGTCACACCTTGAGTATTACTTTTCTTTTCTTTTTTACTAATGGTAACTTTGATATTTGATAGTAATATAATTAACTTTCAAATAATTAATTCAAATGATTATGATGTGAGAATTTTTAATTAAATTTTGATAGAGTGATGAAAAATTAGTAAAAACTAATTTAATTATTTAGCATTAGCAATTTAACATCCAAGTTCGAAAGTAGGTATATAGTGAAAAATCAAAGTTAAAAATATAAGTAAGTAATTTAAGGGACCAAAATAAAAATTAAACTCAACAATCAATGAGAAAAGTATAAATCTTTTTAAAATCTGAAAACTAGACCTAACATCTAGTGATGAAATTAAAAGGGATATTTTTCAAAATAAAAAAGAAAGTAATTTGAGAGTAAAAGTTAAGTTTAGATGAGAGGGGTGAGCATGCATGGGAACAATGATCATAGGAAGGAGGGGTTGTCCAGACATTATTCCACACTGCCCCCTCTTTTTTTTAATATTTACACATCAGTCCTTCTAACTACATAATTTTCTCCTCAAAGTTACAAACCCTAAGTTTTCCTTTCTATTTTACTTTTATGCCATTTTTTCGTTTATTTTAGTCTTTATACTTTCAAAAATTGAACGTTTTCAAAAATAACAAAATATTGAAACTATTTATAAAATATACCAAAATTCATCGAACTCTCTAAAACTCATTTAAGTTTTTTGCTATATTTTGTAAAAATAGTTATATTTTTTCTTATTCATAACAATTTCTCTTAAAAAATTTGATTATTTTAATAAATTATCGATTAATTCAAAAACTTAATTTGATAAGTGAGGGTAAATTTACTGGTATATCACATTTTGTATTAGATAAGATGAGATTTTATCTCAAGATTAATTAATTGACAATAATGCAGTGAAGTTTTTTTTTTTTTTAATTTTTTTCAATATTTGATCCTCAATATACTCCTTAGATTCATAATTCTTGAATCAAATCTTAATTTTTGTTTTTGAGCTTTATGGACTCTAATACTATATAAAAGAATATAAAATGTCATCTCAAACCTAATTGAAATGAGAGAAACAACTCATTTATCTAAAAAATTGCATTTTTTTTATCATTATATTTTAGTTTTTAATCAATTTCATTTTTTATGAAATGAAATGGGTATTTTTTTTAAAAGTCTACAAATTATAAATGAATTTTTTTTGAGAAAAATATTATAGCAAAATACAAACTAACTCGAGTCCAATACAAAAGCCTACTCGCAAACACGAAGCAGGCATCGTTACAGATGAATCAATAACATTTCCCTCCGAAAGAATAAGACAGTATGCTATGTGATTCGTTTGCTTGAACACCAGGTAAACGACACCATCCAAATAATCTCAAATAAAAAGACAATTTTTTGCATAGATAAATGAACTAAAATTAAAAGTACGGAGACTAAAATAAATAATACGTAAAAGTATATAGAGTTTAATTAAAGTAATATTTAAACCTATTATTAAACAAACCCACCACCTTTTTAGTTAACGTTTTCCCTTTTTAATTAACAATGAAAAGAAACAACATTTTGCCCACAAACCTAGCACCAAAACACGATACATACATTGTACATGCATGTTTTTTTGAAATCGTAGGCTTTTTTTTTTCCTTTTCCTTTTTGTTTATTACTCAAAATTTCACGATCGAATAGAAACTAAATTTAACAAAAAGAGAACATTTTTTAATTTTGTTAAACGGTATATAATTATATGAACCTTCACTCACTAACTTAAAACTTTTGGATCAATTAGTGATTTAAGATGATATCACACACCAGGTGGTTCAAGGAGATCAAGCAATGTTATTTCATTTCCATTTAATATAGATTTTTGAGGAAGAGTGTTAGATGACATATAATTAAATTTACTTTCACCCACTAGCTTAGATGTCTTAATCAATATGTAGATTAAAAGGCTATGATACTCAGTTTAAATATTGTAGATATATGTGATAGTACATCCTACTACTTTTCAAACCTTTCGATCTCATACGATTATCGACATTAATATGAAAAGTTGAGTGAAGCTTTGTGACAGATTCTACGAAAAGAAATAAAATTAAAATTGGACGATAAATAAATACTAAACAACATGGTTGCAAGTCTTGTTGACTGGCTAATAGTACTATCAATAAAAGTCTCTACAATGTAACTATTTGTTAATAATTAGATAATAGAATTTTGGTAATTTATTAGATCAATCATCGATTTAAACACTCTCTTCACTTATGAACTTAAAAAACGTGCATAGAAGAAATTCAACAAAGAAAAATCGATATTATTTAAAAAAGAAACTAACATTACAAGATTTTAAATTTACAAGACTCGTTATATCGCCTACTTCGATACCAATGTTAAAAAATTATCAGCCACATCGTTGATCGGTGGATTCCATCCATGTGCATTGGAGGAGAGATAGACATAAAGAATACATTTGGGAAGTGTATATTTGTTGCATTGGATCCTTCGCCGAAGTGCACCATTTAAAAGGTCACTTTATATATATA